>JAJOOE010000243.1:0-86221 GCA_036250405.1 Solanum raphanifolium
CTGGCCTTCATGCGGTAAATGGGTGTCCAAAGATTTATCTCAACTTGTATTGTGGTCACACCCCAAGAACTTGTCCCCATACTTGATTTTCTTATTATTTTTGTTGTTTTTACTGCTTGTGACAAAACCCCCATTTGATATTTGACACCTTTGTGTCACCCCTTTTAATTTACAATGTTTTTAATCATTAATGTCTTTAGCTACAACTAGTTAGAACTTAATTTTATTTTTCTACTAATTCTCAAAACCACTCCCTTTGGACACGACCCCAAACCTTGGTTGGGTTACTATATTATCGATGATCGTAGACACTGGTACTGTAAATTAGTGTCGTTGGTCATGATAAGCATCAAAATGGAGCCGCTGCCGGGGAGTGTGCTATTTGGGAATTCTTAGTTAAGTAGAATTTTTATTTTTAATAGTTGTAGTTTTACTAACTTAAATTTTAGTTTTGTTTAAACATGAAGAATGAGTGTGAATGTTGACAAAGGTCCCAAATGGACCAAGTGTTATCTTCTCTCTACCCAGGGCCAAAAGAGGGGTGGCCTCATGAAAATGAGGCAAACCTCAATAATGGAACTTTAGTGAGTAGTTGCGTCATGCCATGACGTTAAATAAGGTGCTTCTTGGGAGGCAACCCAAGGTTTTACCTCTTTATTTTTTCTTTAAGAAATAATGGTGTGTTGTTTGTGTAGGTCAAAGTATGGAAAGTGAGTGAAAAGTGCAAAAGTGCAATTGGACTAAAGTCAACTTCGGAGTGGAGTCTGTAAAGCTCGGTGTGCCAAAGAACTTATTGGCGAATGGCCGACCTGGTCGGCGATTACGATCTAGTCCGCCGTTTAGACCCCTCGTTTAACTAGAGGTCCAGTAAAACTCGGCGAAGTAAGTATCCACTCAGCAAGTCACTGAATGGATCTGCGACCACGACTAATGTCACCAAATGGGTGAGAAATGGATGGTTTCTTAACAGGCCAAAGGTAAACTTCCAACTCTTTCACTTTCCCTCGCTTTTAATCTTCCAAATCTCGCACCTAGTTTGTATTTTAAATATTTTTGCATTCCATAAGTATTTTAGTTGTTGATTTGTGCTCGGAGTTGGATTTCATTGCCGCCTAACATTTCAAATTACTTTAATCGGCACAAAGGTTGGTTTTCTAAACCCCGAGTTTACTTTAGAAAATTTGGTACTCATTTGCAATGATCATATTGTATTTTCGTGTGCTGGTCCTTCTGAGGTTATTTCGGGCACTAATTCCCATATTCAGAGCACTACATCGGGAACTGAGGCCCCAATAGATGGAGCGACTGCGTAGACAGGATCCCTCTTTACCTCCATTTCTGCTTTTCTCTATTTTTACTTTTGGATACTTTCATTTGCATTTAAGGACAACTATTTTTATTTGTGGTGGGGTGAGGCTCACCTTTTTGTGTTGTTTTGAATGTTGTCATGCGTACATATTTGGGCTGTTTGCTTGAAATTATTTTATACTGCTTGTGCGAATGTTTGAACTTATGCCACCTTTTTTGTTGAAAGTGGTTGTTCTTGTACAAATTCAAGTCTCGGTTTCAATCAATACCGATGACTTGAATAGTGCTCTCAATCGAACAAACATGAATGTGCGGCTACGATGAGAATAAATGAAGTTGCATAGACAATATGTGAACTCTTTGCATCTCATTGTGATTAGCCATTTCTCAAACTGATTCTCTTGTAATAACCGTTGCATACTAGCGAAAGTGTGTAGTCTTGTTTGACTTAAGTGTCGATGCCTTGTGTGATGAGCTTACTTTGAACTTTGCATGAATAAACCTAGAATTTACCCCATTAGTCTAATTGATTTAGTAAGGTGTGCTCTTGAGATGATCTTAGGCAACTTTTGAAGAGTGTGAGCCAATTTGACATATACCTCTTTTGTGGCCTACCGGTGAGCGTGTGAACCCTCTTGAACACCCTTTGAGCCTTACCTTTCTTTGAAAGAACCTTGATGAACCCTAGACCTTACTTGATCCACTACCTATAATCCTCTTGATATGTGGTTTAGTGAATAGCCAACTTAGACCAAAATCCTAAGGTGGGGGTGTGGTGAAAAAGGAAAAGGAGAAGTCAAGAAGTGCAAGAAAAGTCTCCCTTAACTCATGGTGTTGCGGAAAAATGGAAACCCTCTATATAAAAAGAAAAGAAAAGAATGAAAAAGAAAAGTTGTAGAATAAAAGTATAAAAGAAATTGGGTTTCCAAGGCACCAAGACACTGTAAGGTGAGTAGAACTCCCGGACCCAAGTAGGAATATATGGGCAACATGTCTTGGTTAGGACCTCGAATCTATGGAACCTAAGAGTGTCCCACACTGCTGGATATCTGTCCACCACACCATCTATGGAAAATCTCTTCTCCTCAAATATGGTCCTCATTCCCTGATCCTTTAGTATGTTGAGTGACCGAGGATGAGAACCCTGAAAAGGTGGAGCTGGAACTACTGTCTATGCTGGAGGAGGCACTGGAGCTGAAGCTAAGGGTGTAGGCGTCGGAGGTACTACTATCCTAGACGGATCGTGCATTGCCTTGGAGCGTATCTCCGATCTCTTGGCCTCAAGTAACTGATCATCCTCATGCTTAGAGATAGAAACTTGAGAATCACTCTGAGATTCTCCCTTACTCTCAGAGGTAGTGAGGTCTCTGGTAGACTCCCTCACTATCTAAGCTAGGCTCTTTTGGTGTCACAATCACATGCGTTTATCCCTTGCCCTTACCTCCCTTTGGAGGTAGTTTTGTGGCCTTAGCCTTAGAAGCTGCTGCCTCTTCATCTATAACAACTCCTCGTGCCCGCTTTCAGGCTATTATGTCTCTTCTGGACAATTTAGGTCAAGCCATTCCTGCAAACAACATAGAAAAATGTTAAAAAAAGTTGCAGAAAGACTCACCGAATCGATCGACAAGTCACTGAACAATGTTAGCGAGCCAGGTCGAGCTCGCCGAAAGTTACAATACAAAAACTCAACATTAAATGAAATTAATGGTGATCTAAGGGACATTTGGCGAACCGCTGAATCCTTCGGCGAGCCCGACCCAACTCACCAAATGGTCCAACGTGCTAGATTTCACCTGGTACTTCAAAATCAAGCCCGCAATCCATAAAATCAAAATTAAACACTCACATTATTAAATTCAATCAAGACCCATACTACCCATTCCTTCTGGGTACTTAAACTTCCCCATATTTGGACAAAATTAGCCATTTGACATCTTTTGCCTTTAAGAATGACGTCAACCGCTCTATCATCAGGCAAAATTCGCCTTTTAGCACAATTTGGGGCTACTTAGACTTCACCCCTCTAGACCCAATATGTTTTAAATGCAACCCAATAATTTTAACAAGCAATGACACGGGATTCATGATTAAAGGCCAATTAATTACAATCTCATTTAATATTAGGAAAACAAATAATCACACGATGATTTATACGACATTTTCCAAATACATCAACAACAAAACAACAATTTTCATTTGATTTCAACTAACAATCAATTTTGGGGTTCGGAAAACAAACCTTTATGTCGAAAATATATTTGAAGTGCTAGGAAGTAAAGTAATTCCAAATAAATCTGAGCAGAGATCCCAAGTGACACGCGAGTAATAACACAAAAGTACAAAAATCTAACATCGGGTGAGGAAGTGCAGGAGTTAGAAAAGTGGGAAAGTGAAAGGATTTTGAAATTTTAAATGGTTTGACCTTTAAAACCTTTCATTTCGCGCGCCAGTCAGTTAAGTAAGTTGCGTATGCCGAACCACTTAGTAATTCACTGAGTGGTACTTTAGTCCATCGAGTTTTACAGAACCTCTGGCAAAAAGGGTGGTTCTAACGGCTGTCCAAGTCGGTCCCACCGACCGAACTTTTGGCTCGCCTAATTGCCCTTTTCCTAGAACTTCAACTTTTTAACCAACACATTCAACACCCATTATTCAAACAATAGAAATGAAAAGCAATAAACTGTGGGTTTCCTCCCAAGAAGCACCTTATAAAACATCGTGGCACAACGTGGTTATGCTTTCAAGGATCATTCTTCGGGTTGGCCAAGGTTTCACTTGGCAGGCCCCATTTTGGCCTTGGGTTCAATTGAGATGAAATTTGACCCGGTTTTGTTCCCAATTGCTTGATTGACACTAAATGAAAAGTGACCATCTAATTAACTGTAGAGACGTCTTTTTGTATTTCTTTCAAGACTTTGTCCGACCCCTCTACCTTACTGAGAATGCGTGAAAGCATGTCTTTCGTACGGACATCCGAGTCAACCCTTTGTTCCTTAGAATTTTTACGCTCATCAGGTGGGATGTACCTATCCTTGTCACCCTCTCTTTTCTTTCAAATGGCGTTCTGATAACGCTATTCTCTATCACGATCTCTCTAGCCGTCATCCATGTTCCAACCTAGATTTCCACCCGCCTTTGATAGTTTGAACAAAAATCTCCTCCCTGATTCTCAAGGAAATTCACCTCTTTATTGTACAATGCTTCAAAATGTGCCTCATCAGGGTTTGATCCTCCAACACTTTTCCACCCACTACTCATCACATTTTGAGACAATATGTCCAGTTTGATCGTCATCTTTTCCATAATTTGGTCGCTCTCTTGATCGTTCTTGATCTGCTTTTTTGTCATTCTAAAGGTGAGAGAAGACACTTGGTCTTCACAAGTGTACCATGCTCTATTGATCTTTGTCATGCGATCAAGGAGTTGAGATGCATCATCCTAAGGCTGTTGCATTATACCACCGGGAACAAGTTGATCAACAACCCCTTTATTCACCGAGTCAAGACTCCTATAAAAGTATTTAAACAAGATGTCATGGGGTAGCCCTGAGTTGGAATTGAAGTATTATCTTTTAAAACTTCAGCCACGTCTCATGGATTGGTTCGAATTCCAAACGTTTGAACCCTTGAATATTATCCCTTAACGTCATCATCTTTGACGAGGGAAAGTACCTCACATAAAAATTTGTGGTAAGTTCATCCCAAGTAGTAATGTAATTCCTTGGAAGATCAGTCAACCACTTTGTGGCTTCTCCGATCAAAGAGAATAGAAATAATCGAAGACAGACAGATTCTTGTGATATGTTATTGAATGAGAACATTCCACAAACAACGCAAAAAATCTGGATATGCTCATGGGGATCCTCATGAGCCAAACTTCCAAATAATCCCTTCATTTGTAACAGCTCAAACATTGTGCTAGTGACATGAAAAATAGCATTCCCTTCAGCTGGAGGTAGACGTATGTCCTCGATACCATCCAATTGAATAGGGTCGAACACGTCATTCAAGTTCCCAACATTGTGTTGGTAGCCAACTTGGCTACCATTGCTTCCATTTACGTTCGTTTCGTCTTCTGTTAAAAATCAAACACAAACAACACAGTGAGTCGATTCAAGTTTAACACAAAAAGAACACAATTCAAATTCGATACTAGAATTTTAAACAACACCATTCCTCTGCAACAATGCCATTTTGATTTACATCAAATACGCCTCAACCGATTCTAGGTGTAGATGATCGTTAACTAGTATAAAACCAACGAAGAGTTGGGGTCGAACCAACAGGGAGTAGTACATGATGAAATTATGTTATTAAGTTATAAAAGTGGTCTATTCGGTTATAAGAATATACATTATCAAAAACAAGTAAATAAATCTAAGCGTATGACAATGACTGTCACATGGGGTGCTTCAGATTGTTAACTACCAGCTACAACACAAGCAAAACAGAGGAAATAACAATATAGAGAGGAATTCTCCGGATGCGATAGATTATAAGCTGATTTCACTGTATGGGTAATTGTAATTACTAATGAATTACTAAATATCAATGGGTAGGCTAGGCTATGGTGCAATAGTATTCTCTTGAACAACTGCTACGATTTAAGTGATTTCTTTCGAACATCAACAAGCTTAACAATAGTAACAACCCAGAACCTTAATTCATCTACTCTCTCGAGCTAGATAGGTAGAATCGAGTTTAGGATTTACTCTTTGAGCTAAACCTATATCAACCCAATAACTACAATCATCAATTAAAAGCATTGATTCTGAAACATCTTTCTCAAGCAAGCCAATAATTCTAAGCTCGAATTGCATATGCAACTACAATTCTTAGATTAAAACACAACCATCAATTAAACCCACTTTAGTCAAGTATTTAAATAAGTAAATAACAATACTCATAAACTAATTCAACCCATAATCACAGGATCACACCCCAAGAATTGGGGTTTTTGGTAAATATTATAAAGAGGTAAAAACAATTACCAAATCGATTGTCCATCAACTAAGTAAGAGTCTCCAAGGCTTTACAATGTTCCAAAATGGTTAAACTCAAAAACCCAATTCCGAATCCTCACAGTTAAGCTTAGAAAACCTCAAAGTTACAATAAGAAATGAAAAACATCAAAGAAAAGTCTAACTCTAAAACTTGGGGATCAGAACTCTTCAATCTCTCTTTTGAATTCCAATTTATAGTTGCCCACTTTTTGGCCTGAAAATCCAATTGACGGAATAAGTCGCGCCTCGCTGAGTGGTTCGGCGATCCGCCAATTTCTCCCTTCCATCGCCATTTTGCATTTGTCCTCAACCTCCCAGGTTCTGTAACTTTGGCCGATCCTACTTGTTGTCACGGAATCGATCGGGAATTCACCGACTACCTATTTTGTCGCTAACTTGATTCTTCCTCTTGCCTCGCATGCTAGAAGTTTGGGGGAAATAAAGAGAAACTCGGCGGTTCGCCGAGTGATGCTTATCATGACCAACGACACTAACCTACAATATGAGTGTCTACGATCGTTGATAATATAGTAACCCAACCAAGATTGGGGTCGTGTCCCAACGGAGTGGTTTTGAGAATAAGTAGAAAAATAAAATTAATTTCAAACTAGTCATAGCTAAAGACATTAACGATTAAAAATATTGTAAATTAAAAAGGGTGACACAAAGGTGTCAAATATCAAATGGGGTTTTGTCACAAGTAGTAAAAAAAACAACAAAAATAACAAGAAAATTAAGTATGGGGACAAGTTCTTGGGGTGTGACCGCAATACAAGTTGTGATAAATCGTTGGGTACATGCTTTCGATAGCAAATTTGCAAGATAAAAGTGACTAGGCTAAGCTTTAGATGGAAATAAATTCCCTCTCGGGCAACTTAGCCCGTTTCAAATGCGTTTCTCTTAGACACCCATTTGCAGCATGAAGGCCAGCATACGCCTTACCCCAGTCACTCTCTCGAGCTGAGTGTTAGGATATGGGACTAGGGATCACCCTCTCGGGCTGAACCTCATGTCGACCCATTCATTAGGCCATCAGTCTAGCGGTCTTGGTTTTGCGACCTCCCTCTTGGGCAAGCCGAAAACAAATGGGTGGTTTTGTATTTGCAACTACAAACCCATTAGATTAAACCACAAACACTAGGTGAAATCACCATTAAAATACATCTAACCTATCAGCAAGCAAGACCCAACAGTAATATCAAAACATATTTGCTAAATCACACCCTAAGAATGTGGGTTTTTAGCCACACATCATGAAACAAAAAATACACCTAAAATGATACTAAAATCAAATGGGTATAAGCAATTAAACCTTGATTTAAGCAAAGGAAGAAGAATGGAGAAGACCCACTTCCAACTTGGGGAAGATGAAATCCTTCTTTCTTCAAGTCTCGAAAAAACCCTCTCCAAACTTGAGAGAAAATATCCCAAAAAGTACTATTCTATTGTGAAAATTAAAATAAATGTTCGACTCTTTAAAATTAATGACAAGTTTAGTATTTATAGACTTTAGAAAATAGTGTTGGTGGATCTATCCGCGAGGTTAGTCAAAATTGCCGATTAACTCGGGGATTCTCCCTTTGGTGTAGTTCATCGCCGTCTTGCACTAGCCTTCATCATCGTCATATTATGTGTCATTGGGCGACATAGTGCTACTTCGCGAAACTATTTAGTGAACTGCCAACTGCTCTTTTCATCGCCTTTTTGATCCTGCTCCTTCAGGGCTTCGCTTACTGTAACAAAGGGCGAAGTGCGTCCCTTCGGTAAATCGCCAAGTGTGATTGGCGATGCTAAGGCTTCAGCTTCTTCGTTCTTTTCAGCCTTTTTTGTTCCTTTTTGCGCCTAAGTGTCCATGCTTCCACTAAAATTTCCAATACCTGAAACTTAAGAGTTTTCATCAGATATTGAGACAAAATAAACATTTGACGACACTGTTTCTATCAAAATAAAGCATTAAATGAGTCCAATTTGTGGACTCATCAACACCCCAACTTAAACTTTTGCTTGTCCTCTTGCAAGCTTAAGTTCAGCCGTTTTCAAACAGTGCTACACAAGACTCAATCATGAATGCACATAACAAGACTCAAATTACTCATGGAAAGATCAACTATGTACTCAAAGATTCATGTTGTGACACACCATTACCAAAGATTCTCATGCTCGCAATACTTGCTGCTTGTGCAAGTTCAAGCTCAACAAAAAGTATCCAAATGCCCTGACATAAAGAATGATTCCATATTCACACACAGAGGTTAATCAATTCAAGATCAAGAATCAGATGCAATGCTCAGACTTAAAAAGAGGAACACAATGCATATTTTCACCCATAGGCTTACCCTTATTTTCCAATTGATCTTTGGTTCGGCTCACTCAATATCAAAAAGCTCTTTCTAAGGCTTGTAATGGGGCTGAGTGTAAAGGTATGGTCATTTAGGCTAAGTGAATTTTCATCCTCATGAGATGTGGTATTCTCAAGGCATTCCCTTCTTTTTCTTTATCAATTCTTTTTCTTGTGCTTCTAAGTCATCTTTTTATTCACCTCCATGGATTGCTTGGAAACCCAATTTCTTTTGTACTTTATTTGACAAATATGTTTTTCTTTTTTTCGAAGGGTTTCCATTGTTCTGCAACACCAGGGGTTAAGGTGGACTTTTCTTGCACTTCTTGACTTCTCTTTTTCCTTTTTACCACACCCCCAACTTAGGCTTTTGTTGGCTATTCGCTAAACCACAAATCAAGAGAATTATAGGTAGTGGGTCAAGTACGGTCTAGGGTTCATCAAGGTTCTTTCAAAGAAAGATAAGGCTCAAAGAGTGTTCAAAAGAGTTTCACACTCTCACAGGTAGGCCACAAAAGTGGTATATATCAATTTTGGCTCACACTCTTTAAAGTTGCCTAAGATCATTTCAAGAGCACACCTTTCTAAATCAATAAGACTAACAAGGCAAATTCTAGGTTTATTCATGCAAGGTTCAAAGTAAGCTCATCACACAAGGCATCGACATTTAAGTCAAACAACACTACACACTTTCGCTAGTGTGCAACGGTCAGTACAAGAGAATCAATTTGATAAATGGCTAATCACAACGAGATGTAACGAGTTTACATATTATCTATGCAACTTCATTTGGCCTCATCGTAGTCGTACATTCATGTTCGTTCGATTGTAAGCACTATTTAAGTCATCGATATTGATTGAAATTGAGACTCAATTTTTTGCAAAAGAACAGCCACATTCAACACATGAGCAGTGGCAGAAATTTGCGAAAAATTCAAAAAAATTTAGAAGGGACAAAATCATTTTGTAATTAAAAATAAATTGAAACTGAGCCACAAGGTCAAACAATCTCAAAGCAGTTTTAAAAATACAATTAAAGACAGACAATCCAAATGTACACCAAAACACAAGTATCCAAAACAAGCAAAAACAAGGTGGGCCTCATTCCACCACAAATAAGAGCGTTTGTCCTCAAATGCAAATAATGGCAGTAACTAGAGTTGAAGAAAGATAAGACATAGAAAGAGGTAAACAAGGGTCATGTCTAGGCAGTCTCTCTATCTGTCGGGGCATTAATGCCCGATTCATCTCCCTGAAGTAAAACAATGGTCCCCGGAGTATTGTTGTTTTGGTCCTCATTGTTTGCCTTTGCCTTGGCCTCTGCAGCAAGATTAGTTTCAATTATCTGATCTGTCTCATGAGCTGCTTCGAAGGCTCGTATTGTATTAACTGAACTGTAAGTCCATGGAGGCACATTCGGGTCAATGGGAATTCGTCTCTTTGCCCTGGATTCCTTGGTATATTTCCTTTGTCTAGCTAGCTCTGCTTTCTTTTCATCTCTTGTAACCTCTCGTGCTCTTACATGTTCGGGTGGCATGTCTCTTCTCGCAACTTTTGGTCTAGCCATTTCTGCAAAAGACTTCGAGAAAAGTTAGACATTATTTTAAACAGGGGTAGGGGAATTCTGGGTGTAGAATAGCTTCACCAAACCAATTGGCGAAGTACTCATCCATTTAGGCCATTCGCTGAAAATAATGCACAGAAGGTGCAGGGGTGCTGGCAAAGGCCGAACAAAGAGTCTTTCGGCGAGTCGCTGAGTGTGCTTACTGGCACTAGGCTTACCACCAAATGTTACAGATTGATAGTACATGTAGCATTCAGTTAAAGGAAGAATGGGGGAGTTAGGCAAACCACCAAACAATTCGGCGAGTTTGTTCATCTCACCGAATAGCCAAACGTGTCTATTTTCATCCCATTTCTTTTAAATTTCACCCCGCAACCCAGATAATGTATTTTAGGCTTAAATGACACAGTTTCAACGATAACCCAAAGAAGTTTCACATTTTCCCCCACGTAAAGAAAATATTCAACTCAAAGCACAATCGAATGGGAGTCCCTCAAATCACGCAAAAGCTACTCAATCATAATCCATAATACATGCAATCCCAGCAACTCAAAGACTCATCAGAGAATTTATACTATCAATCACCATGAAAATGAGTACAAATTTTGATAAATTAACTGACGGGTTTGATTACCAACCTTGGTGCTGAATTAGATTGTACTGATGTGCTAGGCAGCAATGCAATGCAAATCCGTGCATAATTTGACACTTAAAATACTTTAAAATTGTAGGAAGTATAAATTGAAAGTTCAGGTGTGAGTTTGATAAGATGTAAACGTGAGAGGAAATGAATGAAATAGAACTTTTTAAAACCCGTGGCATGCAAAAACCATCCAGTGTCCGCCCATTCGGCGATGTCAATCAAGTTCGTCCATTCACTCGGCGAAGCGCCAAGTGGCTAGTTTCTTCGCCAATTGTAACAGGATCTGCAGCTCATGTGAGGATTCCAATCGATGGTTTTCATTGAGATCGCCAACATGGTCAGTGATGCGCCACTAATATTCTTCAGACCACCGAGGTTTACAGGATCCAATCTAATAGTGCCTTGAGTCAGACTGTGGACAGAATCGTGCCCGCCGATCTTATTTACGATCCGCCAAATGGACATGTTGCCTGCCTCCATATACTATTTCAATCTCCTCCCTTACTTTAACCTGTACAAACAACACATCATTATTCTACTAGCAATTAGGAAATACTTAAAGGGTTTTAGGTTGCCTCCCAAACAGCGCCTTAGTTATCGTCGTGGCATGATGCGAGTCCACCTTCAGACCACACTCTTGGGGTTAGCTATAGTATCACTAGGCAAACCCCCTTGTTGTCTCAGATTGAGATGAGACGAGATATAACCCATTTGGGTCTCCAACTGCTTGATCGAAACTGAATGCCTTTTAGCATTCTGTCTGACCCTTCAACTTTGTTTAGAATACGCGAGAGCATATCCTTGGAACCACCTTCCGAATCCTTGGGCTTCTGACGCTCGTGGGGGGGCACATATCTATCCTTCTCCCCATCTTTCCAATTTGGATTATGGTCCCTCCATTCACGATCTCGATCCTTCCAGCCTTCGTCTCTAACCCATCCTTGATTACCACCTTGCCTTGGGTAGTTTGAACGATAACCCCCGCCTTAGTTAGCAAGAAAATTTACTTCCTCGTCACATATGGCATCAAACTTCATTTCCTCATGATTCGCACCCCCGACTCCCACAACATTGACACTACGAGCACCAGCCCCATGACATTTTTGGATAAAATGTCAAGATGCGTCATGATCTTGGCCATGTTTTGGTCTCTCTCATCATCTTTTTCAACCTGCTCCGTAGATAGCTGAAATGTGACCGGTGAGACCTGCTCTTCGCGGGTTTACCACTCCCTATTGATGGTTGTCATACCATCAAGAAGTTGAGCTGCTACTGCATATGGTTGCTGCATTAATCCTCCGGGAGAGAGTTGGTCAGCTACACCTTTGTTTACCGAATCTAGACTCCGATAAAAGTATAGAAGGAGCACATTATCAGGTAGACCATGGGTGGGCATTGTAGCACCAATTTCTTAAACCTGAGCCAAGTTTCGTGCAGAGGCTCTCCATTCAGACGCTTAAAGCTTTGGATGCTATCCCGAATAGTCATCATCTTTGAGGGAGGGAAAAATCGCACATTAAATGCGGTGACCAACTCCTCCTACAAAGTGATCGAGTTATGTGGCAACTCAGCTAGCCACTTGCACACCTCCCCAATTAACGAAAAAGGGAATAGCCTTAATTGAACCGACTTCTGAGTGATGTTTTTGAAAGAGAATGGTCCACACACATCTACAAAGTTTCGAAGGAGCTCATGTGGGTCCTCATGAGCTAATCTACTGAAGAGTCCCTTTGGTTGCAAGAGTTGCAACATGGTGCTCGTTATGTGGAACACTGTATTTCCCTCTGTTGGAGGTAAACGAACGGCTCCAACACCTCCCATGAGATATGGATCATTGATGTTGGGCTCATGGACATCGTTAAGGTTTCCGATATCGTCTTGTTGGCCCACCTGGCTACCGTTGCTACCGTTAACACTCATGCTTTCTGAAATGTTTACACAATCAGCAGAACAAAACTAAAGATTAAATTAGTAAACTACCACTAATAAGAAGATAAATTCAATTAATCTAAAAATTTTCAAATAACACCACTCCCCAACAGCAGCACCATTTTGATGCTTATCGTGACCAATGATATTAACCTACAGTACGAGTGTCTACAATCGTCGATAATATAGTAACCCAACCAAGGGTTGGAATCGTGTCCCAAGGGAGTGGTTTTGAGAATTAGTAGAAAAATAAAATTAAGTTCAAACTAGTCATAGCTAAACACATTAACGATTAAAAACATTGTAAATTAAAAAGGGTGACACAAAGGTGTCATCTATCAAATGGGGTTTTTGTCACAAGTAGTAAAAGAAACAACAAAAATAACAAGAAAATCAAGTATAAGGACAAGTTCTTGTAGTGTGACCGCAATACAAGTTGAGATAAATCGTTGCGTACATGCTTTCGATAGGAAATTTGCAAAATAATAGTGACTAGGCTAAGCTGTAGATGGAAATAAGTTCCCTCTCGGGCAACTTACCCCATTTCGAATGCGTTCCTCTCGGACACCCATTTTCTGCATGAAGGCCAACCTACGCCTTACCCCACTCACTCTCTCCAGCTGAGTGTTAGGATATGGGACTAGGGCTCACCCTCTCGGGCTGAACCTCATGTCGACCCACTCCTTAGGCCATTAATATAGCTGTCTTGGTTTTGCGACCTCCTTCTCTGGCAAGCCAAAAACACGTGGGTGGTTTTGTATTTACAACTACAAACCCATTAGATTAAACCAGAACCACTAGATGAAATCACCATTAAAATACATCTAACCTATCAGCAAGCAAGGCCCAACAATAATATCAACACATATTTGCTAAATCATACCCGAAGAATAGGGGATTTTAGCCACACATCAAGAAATAAAAAAATACAACTAAAATGTTACTAAAATCAAATGGGTATAAGAAATTAAACCTTGATTTAAACAAAGGAAGAAGAATGGAGAAGACCCACTTCCAACTTGGGGAAGATGAAATCCTTCTTTCTTCAAGTCTCCCAAACACTCTCTCCAAACTTGAGAGAAAATATCCCAAAAAGTTCTATTCTATTGTGAAAATTAAAATAAATGTTCGACTCTTTAAAATTAATAACAAGTTTAGTATTTATAGACTTCAGAAAATAGTGCTAGCGAATCTTTCGGCGAGGTCAGTCGAAATCGCCGATTGACTCGGCAATTCGCCCTTTAGTGTAGTTCGTCGCCGTCTTGCACTAGCCTTCACCATCGTCTTGTTCTGTGTCATTCGATGACATAGTACTGCTTCACGGAACTATTCGGTGAAACGCCGACTGTTCCATTCATTGTCTTTTTTATCCTGCTCCTTCAAGGCTTCGCGTAGTGGAACAAAGGATGGAGTGCGTCCCTTCGGCGAATCGCCAAGTGTGATTGGCGATGTTCAGGCTTTAGCTTCTTCATTCTTTTCAGCCCTGCTGTTCCTTTTTGTGCCTAGGTGTCCATGCTTCCACCAAAACATCAAATACTTGAAACTTAAGAGTTCTCATAAGATATTGAGACAAAATAAACATTTGAGGACACTATTTCTATCAAAATAAAGCCCTAAATGAGTCCAATTTGTGGACTCATCACCGAGTAGTCTTGGCGATCACAAGGATTGCTTTTATTCACTTCTTCAGCTTGGTTGTTTCTTTTTGTCCGATAGTGTCTTCACCGTGCTCCTTAGCCTTTAATTCTACAAATCAACACCTTAACATCAATTTAAAGCATCGTTTAGGCATTTGAGGACACTTATATTATCAGCACAAAGCTCTAAATGATTCGAAATCTCTGACTCATCATTATACACATACGAAAGATGGTTCATATCATTGCTTAGAAGTTGTGGGGTTTTACACAGTGTTAGATCTACGTTATAGTGTTTACATGGAAGGAGAGATCAAAGATGTATTTTGAACAAGTAAACAGTCGGTAGTTGAGTCAAGATTTTTATTAAGAGACATGAAAGATAATATAAAAATATTTATCTGATAATAGTGTACATAAATTTTAAAAAATCTTTTCTGCCTAGTGTACTTAGTGATAGTGTGTTAATTGACACTCCTTTGAGCATATTAGCCCTGAAAGGTAGGATTAGTAAAACCCTTGTAAAGTTTAAAGTGTAGTACATGTATTATTAATACATGTATATTAATTATGAAAAATATTATGCATTATCTTATGTATGGAGTAGATTTTAGTTATTCATGTATTATTTATTCCACTTTCTATACTACATATAATAATACATAAATTCACTCAGAACTTGTGTGTATATATGGAATGAGAGTTTCTAAATTGCAAATCAAAAAATATATTAATTTAATACATGAATAGCGTAACTCTTAACCATCTATCAAACACGTAATAATTATCCAGAGTCTAATACCTGCATAAGTCATATTAAAACTAGCTAGCAAATGGCTCATAAGAAGTACAAACCCGTGTTATATTTTTCCCAATAAATGTGAGCCTGTATTTTTATGGGTGAGGCTCATTTTTGTCAAAATATTGAAATATGAATAATTTTTATTTTGTTTGATATGTTATATGTAGTTATAATAATATTAATATTTAAAAAATTATTAATTTTATTTGGTAATTGAATAAGTTATTAAATAATTTTAAAAAAACTTACAAAAAATTAAACAGATTGGATATAGCAAAGTTTAATCAAATCCATCTCAACAAGAGTAGCTTTTATGTTTTAAGTATGGTTGGATAAATGTGGAGCCAGGGCAGTTGTTGTTTTCCCGAATATTATAGATTTTTTTAAAACTTTATATTTGTACCTAGAAGTTCATTAAATATATATAAATTTTATATATTGAACTCATCTTATTACACTTGAAGTCGTTATAAAATTTAAAATCTATGAGTAAGTTTAAATTTCAGATTCCTTTCTAACGTAATTAAGAAATAATTCATTTATTGTTTTAGCTCATTTAAATCAATTCAAATCAAGTTCTCATTTATCACCCACAAACAAACATCTCATTAACTCACATTTAATTGATATATAGGTACATAATATTTTAATGAAGCAATTAATAGGTATATTATATTTTTTTAAAGAATTTATTTGGTACACAATTTTTTATTTAAGCATTTTATAGGTACATAATATTTATTCAGCAATAAGCTACACGTACAGTTGTTCTCTTATTCTACACACAAACACTTCAAGTAGATAATAGTATCCTATCTGTTTTAATTTTTTAGTCCATTTAAAAAAAAAAGTTATTCTTTTTTAAGTATTCTAATTCTAATTTTCACATAACATATAACATATTTAAGACCACAAGACTCAAGTACATTTTGGTACAATATTATTATGTATCCTTAGTTTCAAAGAATAAGATGTCACAACCAGAGCCTACACCCTTGATGTGGCTGGCACTCGATAACCATTGATGGTCCCCAAGAGACCCTCATCCTGGCTCACTACAAGCGGAAGACTAACTCAAGCATACATAAGAATAAAATTGAACAAAATGTTTAAAAATAGTTTACTGAATCTGAAAACTATGTTGAATATATTGAGTATGAAACATAAGTATAAATAAAACACCAAAAAACTGAAAGACTCTCCAAAACTGTCTATCTATGAAACCTCTACTGTATATAGACGAGTGTCGGGAAAAGACACATGACTACTCAAAATGTTACTATACCAACAACTCATAAAACTGGAGTCCTCCAGAAACAACTAGGTCTTACTCAAAAGGTGATGAGAAGATGAAAGTGATCTCGACGGGCACTTGTTAAGGATCCTTAGAGCATGTATCTGCATCGTTAAAAGATGCAGTTTGAATGACATCAATACATTGAATGTACGAGTATGTAATTTGAATGAATAAACAAATAACTGAACTGGATGACTGAAAGCAAATCAACTAAATCAATGCATGAACATTAAATGTAAACCATTTAAAGTTTACGATAAGATATGCAGTAAAGGCTATATAAATATAAAAGCAATATGAAAATAATATACTTTATTTTATAGGGAGTTTCTCTAACCGACAACCATTACCATGAGCCCGGCAATGATATAACGTTTCGCCTTATGTTGCTAGGGTCATCTTCTAGTTTGTCGGGGTATAGGATGATATCGTGACTATAGATCCATCTAAATGGCGTTCGCAGAGGCAGTGAGGAGTTGCATGAAGAGTGAATGCTATCCTATCATAAGCTGGATATGTAGTTCTATGGGACTTCCAAATCATAAAAGACTCTAACCCAATTCGATGATCGATACTACTCTAAATAAAAGTGATATAACTTTATGTTCACTGCTTAAAAACATAGTCTCCATCTTGTTTGAGATAATTGCTCAAACTATCCTCTTAAAAGAGGTAACTGCTCTTGAAATATCTTTGAACTCATAACTCATTTAGAAATCAAAGTATCTCTTTTATCAATGTAAAACTGATATCTTTGGGAATACTTAGTACCCTTATACTCTTACTCAATTCATTCTTGAAAACTCTTTCTCAAAAATATATTAAAATCATATCTTGATATGATCATTGATGACTCAACAACTCATACTGCATAAACATGATGGTATATCTAGATACCACACTGCTTAAATATTTATGACATATTCGATTGTCATACTAATCCTGTTTTAGAAACTCTTTCTCAAAACTCATCTTTACTTCCTCAAAAACTCAGTTTAAACTTAAGTGTTGGCTTAAGAAAAACTTTGCAAGATTTATAACTCAATTCATAGGGTTCATGTGGAATTTTGAAAATAAATGACTCAACTCAAGGATCTTAATAGCAATATAGAAACTCAGTACTCAAAACTCAAGAACTCAAGAACTCAAGGACTCAAGAACTCGGAACTCATAACTCAACGATACTACTCCTCTGAAGAATACACAATTCATATAGTTCATGCGGAATTATGGGCATGAACGAATCAACTCAAGAATCTTAATGCATAACATATAGCAATTCAATAATTAGGAATAGAATTTCAAAAGAATCAGGAACTCAAGAACTCAAAATCAACTCATATAAAGAATATTGAAATCTAGGATAGAAACCTAGATTACTCTTTTTCTAATTCTAAAGTAGATGTAGGGCATGAGGATGAACTAGTCCAACACTAAGATAGCCTTACATATTTGGAAGAACAATGTTCTTGAAGAATCATGAATAAGAACTGGATTAGAAGCCTTGAAACCCCAGCTTAAAGGTAAACAATCAAGAAAATCTTTCGTAAGATTCTTGAATTAGTTTATTAAAATCACTATGACCAAGAATTATGATTTTCAGTAGTGATTCATAATTTTGTGAAGGAATTTGATTTGGAAAGGATGAAATTATCTTAGAAAGACTTAGCTTGAAGAAGAATTTTGCAAAAAATCGAAAGAATCTATACTAGAGCCTTCTACTTTGATTTTTTCCTTAAGGTATTGCCTTAGGGTTTGTGAGAGAAGAGAATGATGTATTAAGAGATGAATATCTGATTGTTTTGGGTCGTTGATTAGTTAAGAAATTCGTTTAGTGTTTTATCAGAGGTAAAAAGATAAAAAGGACCATTTTAACGTTTTCCCGTCGGTTGATTCATCAATGAACTATATTAGGTTACTAAAATGGTCATAATGTTATGCTAAAAACTCGGATTGTTGCGAAATTGGTGACCTTGGAAGGGAGATTCAAATAACATTATTTTGATAGGTTATGTGCCATGCAACTCTTTATATTCTAAGAGATATGGTCATTTGAATTAGGGGATTCCAATGACCATAATTCATGTCCATAACTTAGAATTTTTTGTATTATTACAATATCTCCTCCTTGGGATCATTCGTCCTCGAATGAGTTAAACTGAGAATGGAGGGGAAAATAGTTACTATCACTACCTCTCTAGCCTTCTGAGCTTGCCTACTGACATAGGGTGAACTGATTGATACTAATAGTTTTGAAACTGTACTAGAGCACATAAGTCACGAATTATTTGAGTTTAAACATAGTAACATTCTATCTGAAATTATTTGACATAAAGTTAGGATGCACGAAGTAAGAATCTGAATACTATGCCTTGAGTGGTATGATTAGTATCTTTGAAGCTTAGAAACACTTCTTAACTATGCTCTTACTTCTGCTTACTACACTTCACTAGCTGCAATTCCTAGCTCCTACTAAAGTGTATTACAACTCTTATAAACGTCCAAATCAAATCGCTTGCTCTTATTGTTTTCAAGCCTAATCTCTAATTCACAAGGTGCTAAACATGATATGGTTATACTTATATAAACCAAAAGATTCAGGTTCTATTCCTCTATAGGGAATCTCATCCGAAGAATACTTCTCCCAATAGATTTAGGTTCTATTCCTCTATAGGGAATCTCATCCCAAGAATACTTCTCCCTATAGCTTCGTTCAACCAACCTTGAGCCTTTATCAAGAAACACCTAATGCATCATGCATTTTTCCACTTGTTAACAACACCACATTCAAGCCAAATACTTTAACCACTCCATGGACTCCTCCTAACCAATCCTTCTAAGAATTTCTCATCATCACTACCAATGAAATATAATGCATTACTACCAGGAACTGATTAATTGCTCTCATTTAACTATTACTCTTGGTAAAACCTCATCCTCTTCTTCCTCAACATTTATAACCTTAGATGGAATAAGAAGACCACCATTACCAAAATAATTAACATAACCCCGCCCCCCCCTTTCTATCATTACTAAACTACTATCGACAACATCACTATCAAAACTGGAAAGGATCACTAAAAGAGCTTTAGGGCGAAAGATGATAAGCACGATTCATTTGATAAATCTAATGTAAGAATATGAATGATGTAACATTATGTTGCTAGCCTTCGAGATTAAATCTTGAATTTGCGAGAATGAGCATACCATGGAACATGAGTGCTTATAGGGATAGGTTCATATCATGAGGTTGATATCCATAAGTTGATGGATTAAGTTCGAGGTTAATGGGCTAAAGTCTTTTCCCCTCATTCTTTAAACTTAGCATAGATGTGAATCTCTCTGAAGTGTATGACACAATTATGATATAAGAAACATCATCATGACTTTAACTCTTTCTGAAGACATAACTATCTCATCCTCAATACTTGACTTGGTTTCTCATCTTATCATCTCCCCCTTAGATTTGAAACTGACACTTCAAATCTATGGATCTATTGCATAAACAAATATGCAGCTACTAAGACTTGTTCTAAGATTTCTTTCTAAGATGATTCTTTCAACCTCTTCTCATTGGCTTATATGGCCACTTAATCTAACTATTAATAATCTGCCTTCTCTTTCTTAGCCTACTAATAACATCCTTCTAGGTTCATATCTACCTAACTGGAGGAAGCTTTGAGCTATATTTAAGAGGCTCGTCATTGACTATATAAAATCCTTTCTACCAAACTCTTAAGGGTAATAATTAATGCATACATTATCCTACTCCACATTGACAACTTAAATACACTATTTAGGCATACATGAAAAATCATTAACTTAATTGGAACCTCTTCTGATTACATAAAATCTCGGGTACACCACTTAATGATTTTTTTACTCTTATGACTTAACCACACCTCACTATTATTATCTAAAAGTTAGAATCACATAATTGTACCACTTACATTCATTGTAACTAACCTCTTAGTTCCCCACCTACTCTATTTCCAGTCTAACTGATCAGATCTCAAAACTAAAATTATCACCCTCATGTTGACATTATTTTTTACCACAACTCTCAACTCCAATTCCAGCCTAGTGTCTATTACAAAACACATTTATAAATATAATTGCTCGCATACTATACTAATTCATTTCTAATAGATAAAATTAAGAAACACTCACCCCCAAAACCTCATGACAAGTAGGTCAACCTTTATCTCTATGTCTACCTATTTACAGATTACTATCACAATCATTTTCAAAATCATAGTACCACTTACCTACTCACTACACATCATTGGCTAACTAGTTCTATTACCCTTTGAAAATCATGGGATCTCCCAAAAATAATAAGTCAGGGTTAGATCTATCACCTATGAATACTCCTACTCTTCCATTCTACACCTACACTTTGCCGTTACAAACACAATGACACATCATCATAAACTTTATTGTTGTTAAAGTAAACTCTAACTCATCCTAATTTGTAACACCCCAGATTTTAGAGAAGGGAAATATTCTTTTCTTAGTCGAATAGGAGATCCGCTGAGTCTACTTGGAGAAGAGATTAACCAAGGAGCTCCTCCGCAAGCTCCTAAAGCTCCGATTTACCCTTTGGCCGACAAAGTCACTAATGCGGAGTATGGACGGCCTTTTAAGTGTTGGCTTAAATCATGACGACCTAAGCCAGTAGGGAGGTTGTGATCCTCGTGAACCCAAATGTGGGTACGACGGCATCAAGAGTGAGGGAGTTCACAAGGATGAATCCTCCAAAATTATATGGCTCTAAGGTGAGGAAGATCCTCAAGAGTTTATTGGCGATATCTATTAGGTGTTGGCTATCATAGGAGAGAATTCGGTCGAGAAGGCTGAATTATCCACTTATCGACTTAAGGGGGTTACTCAAAATTGCTTCGACCAATGGAAGGAAGCAAGTCCGGTAGATGCGGGTCCCTTGGAAAAGGTTTAAGTCCCCTTTTCTTGATAGGTTCTTTCCAATTAAGATGAGGGAGGCGAAAGTTCTTGAGGTTATCAAACTCCGGCAAGGAAGCATGAGTGTAAAGGAATATGCTTTGAAGTTTACTCAATTGTCTAAGTGTGTTTGAATTGGTAGTGAAGGAGTGTCGTACGACTATGTTATCCATGAAATGGATATTTCTTGTTTCATGGTCAATGCCCAACAAATTTGGTCTAGAGAAAAAATAGGGCAAAAATGGATGATGATAACTATTCATACTCTAGGTCTGGTAGACGTGGTCGTTGAAGGTTTTGACAAAGGTTTTCCAGGCAAGGTTCTTCTAAGGCTCCTCTAATTGATTAACGTTTCAACAACACTTCATCCAATTCTAAGCGTCAACGATCGTAAATCAGTATATACCCCAACTAAATGAGTTGGGGTCGAATCCCACAGGGAGCGGTACGTGTTTCAGATTTGATTAGGAAGTGTGAACATGGTCAAATCAGTCATAGGAATAGAATTGATCGAATAAAGACACAATTTAAATTAAGGGTGACACGAATGTCAATGGGTGTTTTGGGTTTGATTATCGACTACAAACAGTCAGAAACAATATGAAATACCAATAATGAGACGGGTTCTTGGGTTGTGATCAATTATAGGCTAATATAGACATATGGGTAATTGCAACTATTAGAAAATAGCTAGATATTAATGAGTAGGCTAGGCCATAGTGGAGGTAAATTTTCTCTCGAACAATATACCCCGAATCAAGTGATTTCTCTCAAACATCAACAAGCATGCAAAATAAGATCAGCCCATACCTTAGTCTATTCACTCTCTCGAGCTGAATGTGTGGGATTGGGTTTAGGATTCACTTTCTCGAGTTGAACCCAGGTCAACCCAATACCTACAAACCATCAATCAATAATTTTAGTTCTAAAACCCCTCTCTCGAGCAAGTTAAGAACACAAACATAGAACTGCATTTGCAGCTACAATTCTTAAATTAAACCACAATTAATGATTAAACTGACTTCTAAATAGCATTTAAACTAACATTAGCAAAACCTACAAACTAAATCAGCCCATAATGACATGATAACACCCTAAGAACTAGGTTTTAGCTAGACATTATAAAAAGGTAAAAACAGTTACCAAATTGATTATCCATCAACTGGGTATGAGTAATTTCTTCCTTACAATTCTCCAATTTGATGAACTTCAAAGACCCACTTCCAATTTCTAAAAAGTGAATTTCTTCAATCCCTCAAAGCTAAGGAAAACTAGACAAAACTATCTCAAGATACTCAAAACTTAATAATAGATTGTTGTAAAGAGTAAATGATACTAAACTAAATGTTCAAAACTGTAATTATAGTCGCCAAAAATAAGCCACGAAAGCTCATTCGACGAAGTAAGTCAGGCTCGCCAAACCACTTGGCGAGCCGCCCTTTGGTTTCTTCTATCGCCGCTCTGCCTTGGCATTCAACATCATCAAGGTCTGTAACTTTGGGTGATCTATCTTGGCTTCACGAAATCACTTGGCGATCTGCCGACTACTTCTTTTCATCGCCAACTTGGTTCTTTCCTTCAGGCCTTGGGACACTTGAACTTTAGGCGGTCTGATAAGCCACTCGACGACACGCCGAGTGCTCTAGGCGATCCTCAAGCTCACCCATCTTTATCTCTTCAGCCTGTTTTGTTCCTTTTTTTCCTATTGGTGTCCTTTCTTTGTCCCTCTACCCATATTCCTGAAAATCAAGTATGTAACATCACTTATTGGCACAAATTAAGCATTTGTGGACACTAAATATATGTAAACAAAGCACTAAATGAGTCCAAATGTCAGACTCATCAACACCCCCAACTTAAATATTTACTTGTCCTAAAGTAAAACTCAAGTTAAGCAGTTCAAAAAGGATGTCTCAAATAGTGCTACATAAGACTCAATCATGAATGCACACAACAAGACTCAACTTACTCATGCAAGGATCAATTGTGCACTCAATGATTCAAGTTGTGACTCACCATTATCAAAGATTCTCAAGTTCACAATACTTGCTTCAAATGCAGGTTCAAGCTCAACAAAGGTACTCAAATGCCCTTACAACAAAGATGATTCCATATTCACACACAATTCTTCAACAATTTATAGCTCCAGAATCACATACAACTGTCACACTCACAAAAATGAATACATGCATAACTTTACCCATAGGTTTGCGCTTATTTTCCAATCAACACTCGTTTCAGCTCACTCAAGATTGAAAAGGTCTTTTCAAGGCTTGTAACGGGGCTGAGTTTAAAGTTATGATCATTTAGGATTAGTGGCTGCTACCCTCATGAAATGTGGTTTGAACATCACTTTTCTTCCTTTTCTTTAGCATTTTTACTCATGCTCAAAATTCACCCCATTATTCAACTTTCAATGAATTTCGGGACACCCCATTTCTTTTGCAACTTTCAAAACTTTATTTCACATCTTTTTCATTCTTTTTCTTTTTCTTTCTTCTTTTCTTTCTTTCTTTTTTTTATATGGAGGGGTTCCATCTTTTTTCAAGACCATGGATCAAAGGGAAATTCTTCACATTTCTTGATTTACCTTGTCTTTTCACCACACCCCCAACATAGGCTTTTGGCCTTAGTTGGATATTCAAACAAACCACGCTTCATGAGGATTATGGGTGAGTGGATAAAGAGGGGTCACAATTTCTTCAAGTTTCTTCCAAGAAAGGATAAGGCTCAAAGGGGGTTCAAGCAAGGTTCACATATCTCACATGGTCGGCCACAAAAGTGGTATATTGTCAAATTGTTTCACTCTTCAAATTTGTTACCTAAGATCATTTTAAAAGCTTGCATCACTTAGTGAACCTAATCAATGGGAAAAATTCTAGGTGTCATCACACAAGGTTCACGGTAAGCTCATCACACAAGGCATTGTCACCAATATCAAACGAGACTCCACACTTTCGCTAGTGTGCAATGTTCATCATAAGAGACTCATTTGATAATCAGCTAGTCACAATGAGATGCAAAAAGTTCACAGATTCTCTATGCAACTTCATTTGGCCTCATTGTAGCAGTGCATTCATTTTTGTTCGATTAAGAGCACTATTCAAATCATCGGTATTGATCATGACCGATACTCAAATTTGCACAAGAACAACCACATTCACATGCAACAAAAGTGGCAAAATTTTTAGATTGGTCAAAAACCATTTTCATTCATAGTAAGGAGCCATAAGCTCAACCATCCACAAAATAAGATCAACACACAATTCAAAACACAAAAACCAAATATATACAAAGTATAGTCACAAGAGGTAGGTATGGAAATACCTCACCCCACCACAAATTAAAAGGCAGTTGTTCTCACATGCATTAAAAAAATAAATAGTCAATAAAAATGATAGAGATGGAGGTAAAGAAAGGTCTTGTCTACGCAGTCGCTCCATCTGTCTGGGCATTAATGCCCGGGGTAACACTCTGATCCTGGGTCTTAGTGCCTAGGGAACCAGCAACACTGGCTCCACTAGAACCTATCATAGACGTTTGTGTCAGCGATGTATGAATGACCGACAATACAATCATCTTCTCTTAATCTAGTAGGTCCCCATAAATGGTCGCCTCTAGAGCATCTCAACCTTCCTTATCCATCTTTGCTTCCGACTCATCAGCTGCCACATCATCCATAGGCACATCTCTGGTGGTGGCCGGAGGCATCTCATAACTGGCCAGAGCATCCCGATCCTCAGCTGACTCAAAGAGAGAAGTGAAGTTTCTTGACTGTAGATAGTCCATATCCTTTCTCAAATCTGAAACTTTTGCTTTCAAAGTAGTCACCTCTGAAGTAACCCCCTGTCCTTTCTCACATATCTCTACTCTCGTTTTAATATAATCAATCAACGTTCAGAGGGGTCTCAACGCAACTAAGATGGCTCGTTGAATCAACCAAGGCACTTCAGCCTCTAGCTAGGTAGCCCGCATATCGGCCAAATGAGCTAGGTGCCCCATCTTGAGGATCATGGCCCGAGTAATCCTAGTGGGCTGGTGTACTTGAAGACCCAGAGGCCGGAGTAGGCGAAAATGCTTCTGCAGATATAGAATCAACATCAACATTTGGGGATGCTTCCACTGGAGCCGCTCTCCTCTTATTCACCTCTTCCCGAGTGTATACGGGATCTATGTGCCGGTTGTCTGTAGAAGATGTGGGAGTGACCTCTATGTCCCTCTTCTTGTCACGAGGAACTCCAGCACGCTGACATAGATCTGTATTTAGGACCGGGAATGGGAGGGACATCTGGCGTTGTTTTGCCCTCATGGCCATCTCATGCTGAATGATGAGTCCCGAGTTTATTCGTTTCTGTGCGATGATGGATCCTTGACAGACCGCCTTTGGGTGGTGATGGATAGACTAATTCTACGAGGGAATGATGGAGCTGTTAATAAATCCAAACTAGTACTGCATAACTACATTCAAATCCTTCTTCTCAATCGGAGCTCCTATCTCAAACTACCTCAGGGTGGTGTCATAAATTAGAGGAGCAATCCAGCCCTTTAGACCATTTAGGGCTTATGATGTAGCTAGCCCCTCATACTCATGCTCAATCCTCATAGCTCTGTCAAGTGCAGCATTGATGTGATCGTTGTTGCACCCCATTTCATTCCCCCGGATCACTACAACCTTCATCGGTCTGAAGGCACTGGCCTTTTTCTTCCCTTAGGGAACTAGCTCACCATACGCAGCGTAGAACTCATGAACCCAGGATAGGATATATGGGCCACGGGGCCTAGTGAAAATGTCAAATCGATGGTACGAGAGTGTGTCCCTCACCCTAGAATACCTTCCGACTAGGCCATTTGTAGACAACCACTTCTCCTTAAGAATCGTCCTCAATCCCTCAGCCTTTAGTCTGTTGAGTATCCGGGGAGGAGGACCTAAACTAGTGGCGCTGGAACCACCATATGTGCTAGAGTTGGCACTGTATCAACAACAGGAGGGGTGGGCTCTGGAATCCTAGACAGTTCTTGGCGAACTCGGGCACGTATCTCAGACCGCCAGGTCTGTAGTGGTTGATCATCCTTAGGCACTGAGAATGAGGGCTGAGAGTGAGCAGACTGCCTATGACTGCCGAAGTTTTGTTCTAGTCTTTCTGCTACGGGCGATTTGCCCTTTTCTTGGCCTCCCTTTGGAGGTGCTTGTTCTCCCTTTTTATAAGGAGCAGCTGCTTTCTCATTGAACACGATGCCCCATGCTCATTTGCGGGGTGGCATACCACTCTGATCCAAGTTTTTCCTAGCCATATCTGCAAACCATATCAAAAAAGTTAGAGAAAATTTCAAGAAAATTGTAGAATACATGTTGCAGACAGACTCGTCGAACTAGTCGGTGAGTCGTCGAATCACTTTGGCGAGCCAGATCGGGCTCGTCGAAAGGATTGGCCTAAAAATTTCCCAGAAAAAAGATAGGTCAGTGATATACAGGGCCTTTCGGTGAATCGCCAACATCATTCTGCGAGCTCAGACTAGCCTGCCAAAAGTTATAGTATGTTTTTGGGGTTTGGGCAACAAAAAGGGCGATCAAGGAAGACTTTTGGTGAGTCACAGAGTGATCTTGGAGAGCTCAGGCTTCTCGCGGAAAGTTACAGAACAAAACTTAACCAAAACATGAATTTAAAGGAAAACAAGGGGGACATTGGCGAACCGTCGAGTGGTTCGGCGAGCTCAACCTAGCTCGCCATAGTGCCGAACGTGCCAATTTTCGACTCCACTTCCCAAAATCAAGCCCACAGCCCCCAAAAACAAAATCAAACAACAGACTCAATCAATTAAGAACAAACCCATATGACCCATGCCACTGGGGTACTCAGACTTCTCCCGATTTGGCCAAAATTGGTCATTTGACTACTTTACCCCTCAAGAATGATGTCAAACGCTCAATAAATGGGCAAAGCACGTCATTTAGCACAATTAGGGTTACTCAAACTTCACCCGAATAGACCCAACGACAATTTAACGCAACCCACAAGTTTATGATCAATTTGAGAGCACAAAATTTGGGAAATCAACAATATAAGCATATTAAGGAATTTAGCACCATTATGAAACTACAATTGGCACAACTAGCACACAATTATGATTTCAGAGAGGCCCATCACACATCAACACAATTCAGATAAATGCATTTGAATATAATCGCTAATCTAGAGTTTGGGGTTCAGAAAACAAACCTTTGTGCCGAAATACAAGTTTGTAAAGCTAGGCGGCAAAGAAATTTGACTCCAAACACAAGATCAATGAGCAACAAGTGACAAAAATGCAAGAATATAGAAAATTTAAAGTGCGGGTATGATTGTATGAAGTTAAAAGTGAGGGAATGTGGAAGAGTTTGAAAGTTTAAACCTTTGGCCTTTAAAAACCATTCAACTCGCGGCCCTTCAGAGATATTAGTCAACCTCGCCTAACCACTCGGTGGCACGCCATTTGGTTACTTAACTCGCCGAATTTTACAGGACCTCCAGTTAATATGGGGGCAAAACGGCGAACAAAGTCGGGCTCGCCGACTTGTCCATGGGCCCGCTGAGTTTTACAGACTCCAACATTATATTTTCCTGAGTCCAACGGCGGTCCAAGTCAGGCTCGCCGACCTCTTCGACAAGTCGCCGACTGGACACTTGGCTCGTCAACCTGCATTTTTCAAACACATTCCACTTTACACCTGCACAATCAATGCCTATTCTTCAAAAAACAAACATAAAGCAATAAAAATTTGTGTTGCCTCCCAAGAAGTGCCTTAGTTAACGTCCTGGCACGACGCAAGTACCCATTTAAACTTCGTTCTTAGGGTTTTCCATAGCATCACTTGGCAACCCTACTTGTTGTGTTGGGTTTAAATGTGGAGAGATTTTACCCATCTAGGTCTCCAACTGCTTGATAGAGACAGAATGAGAGGTTACCATCTTGTTGAAAGTCGACACGTCTTCCTTCATTACCTTCAAAACATTGTCAGAACCTTTTAACCTTGTTGAGCATATCCCAATCCGGTCACACTCAGAATATTTGGGCTTTTGACGCTCGTGGGAAGGAACATACCTATCCTTCTCCCATTCTCTTTCCTTACATGTGGCATTACAATCTCGCCACTCTCTGTCGCGATCTCTCCATCCCTCATCTCTATTCCAACCTGGGTTACCACTAGGCCTTGGGTAGTTTACACAATAACCTCCTCATTTGTTAGCTAGGAAGTCCACTTCCTCATTGTACAATCCTTCAAATTTGGCCTCTTCGAGGTTTACACCACCAGCACCGACAACATTAACACTCATAGTACCAGCACACATGACGTTCTTGGCTAAGATGTCCAGCTGGGTCATCATCTTTGCCATGATTTGGTCTCTCTCTTGATCTTTTTCAATTCACTTTTTAGTCAACTTGTAAGTAAGAGGAGAGACCTGATGTTCAAGGGTGTACCATACCCACTTAATCTTGGCCATGCCATCAAGGAGCTGGTCTGCTATCACATAAGGCTACTGCATTAAACCTCTCGGAGAAAGTTGATCAACCACTCCCTTTTTAACCGAATCAAGGCTTCTTTAAAAGTACTGCAGCAAGACATTATCTGGCAATCCATGAGTTTGGCATTGCAGCACCAACTTTTTAAACCTTAGCCAAGTGTCATGAATTGGTTCACCCTCCAAACGGTTAAAGCTTTGGATGTTGTCCCGAAGAGTCATGCTCTTCCAAGGAGGAATGAATCGCACTTCAAATGCAGTAATGAGTTATTCCCACGAAGTGATAGAATCTCTTGGCAACTCAGCCAACCACTTACACGCTTCTCCAATTAGAGAAAATGGGAACAACCTCAACCGGACCGATTCTTGAGATATATTCTTAAATGAGAACGGTCCACAAACATCAAGAAAATTCCTTATATGTTCATGAGGATCCTCATGAGCCAGCCCACCAAACAACCCTTTCAATTGTAAGAGCTGTAATATAGTGCTTGTAATGTGAAACACTGCATTTCCTTCAGCTGGAGGAGAGAGAATGGCACCAACTCCACCCACTAGATTTGGGTCATTCACATTCGGTTCATTGACATCATTCAGATTTCTGATGTCATCTTGGTGGCCCACTTGGCTACCATTGCTTTCGTTGACACTCATTTCCTCTATTTTAACAAGCAACACAAAAACCAAAACTAAAAGTAAGTAGATTCAAATATGAATAACAAGAACACAATTCAACTTCACCAAAAGAGTTTCAAACAACACCACAATTCAACTCATTTCCGTTGATTTATTAACGTTTCAACGACATTTCATCCAATTCTAAGCGTCAATGATCGTAAATTAGTATTTAACCCAACAAAATGAGTTGGGGTCGAATCCCATAGGGAGCGGTACGTGTTTCAAATTCGATTGGGAAGAGTGAACATGGTCAAATCAGTCATAGGAATAGAATGATTGAATAAAGACACCATTTAAATTAAGGGGTGACACGAATATCAGATGAGGGTTTGGTTTAGATTATCAACTAAAAACAATCACAAACAATACGAAATAACAATATTGAACTCTCCCTAAGCAGGTACTAAGATTTCCTTCTAAGACCTCTTTCTGAGATGCTTCTCTTAACCTCTTCTCACCGGATTATAAGGCCACCCCATATAACTCTTAAGGGAAAAGCAATGCTTTAATCAGCCTATTCCACATTAACAAATTAATTATTCTATCTAGGCACACATGGAAAAACATTAACTTAACTGGAACCTTATCTAGTAACATACCATCTTGGTACATCTCTTAATGCTCTTGCTTTTTTATTTCAACACCTACACTTCGTCGATATTAACACAATGGAACCTCATCATAAGCTCCTTTCTAGTTAAAGCATACTCTAACTCATTCTAACTTGAAACTCTTACTCAACATACTACACTCTACATACTGCACGATTTAGAGTATGAAGTAAGGGAAACTTTTCTTAAATGTCTATAGTCCCTCATTTATAGAAGTGGGGGCCTCACAACTATAAACAAGATCCTAATGATACAGCTTCATAGATACCCTAGGACACTTGAACTTTCTGCTCTGATACCAAGTTTGTCACAACCCGAGCCTACACCCTGGACGTGGCCAGAACTCGAGAACCATTGCTAGCATTCAAGTGAATCCTCATCTATGCTGACTACAAGCGGAAGACTAACTCAAGCATACATAAGCATCAATTTGGAAGAAGTGTTTAAAAACAACTTACTAAATCTCAAATCTTAACTGGATATACTGTTTATGAAACATAAGTTTTAAAGAAAATATCTTAAACTGAAAGACTCTCCCAAACTTTCAATCTATGAATCCTCTACTATACAAAGATGAGTGTTGGGACAAGACCCATCACTCCTCAAAAGAATTACTACAAGCAACTCAAAAAAATAGAGTCCTCCGAAAGCAAGGAAACCTTACTCGAAAGTTGACGAGTGGATGAAGTTATCTTAACGGACTCTTGTTGAGGATCCTAAGAACGTGTATCTGCATAATTAAAAGATGCAGGTCTAATGACATCAATACATTGAATATGCAAGTATGTAATATAGCTGAATAATAAATAAATGAATGAAAGGATTGCACTAGATGACAATGAACTCAAGGTGAATGTAAAGAAATAAAGGATTAAAATCATTTAAAGCTTTACAAAGTACTTTCTCATCTCTGAACTCAACATAATAAGTGATATATAAAAATACACTTTTACTTTATTGGGAGATTCTCTAACCGACAATCATCACTATGAGCTACATGATGATACAATGTCTCACTAATGCTACCAGAACTATCTTATACCTTATCGGGATATAGGATACCTTAATGAAGTGGACCCAAAAAGCTTCTCTCGAAGGCACTTAGGATTAATCTAAAAAGTATGATCTTGTACCCATGTTGGCATACATGGTTTATGAGGAATGTGAGTCGTCTGAATTCATCGCCATATCGGTGCTCAATATTACTCCTAATAATATATACTCATGCTCAATGTTTAAAAACATAATCTCCTATCGTTTGACATAATTTCTCAAACTATCCTCTTCAAAGAGGTAACTACTCTTAAAATATCTTTGAACTCATAACTCATTTAGAAATCAAAAATGTTATATCTAGATACCATACTGCTTAAACATTGATGGCATACTCGCTTGCCATACTAATCATGTTTGAGAAACTCTTTTTCTCAAAACTCATCTTTACTTTTCAAAACCTCTATTTAAGACAAAAATGTTGTCTTTAAAAGATTCTCAAAATTTATAACTCAAAATAGGGTTCATGCTTAAATATAGACATGAACAACTCAACTCAAGGATCTCAATAACAATATAGAAAAATTCAGTACTCAGAACTCAAAAGTACTACCCATCTCAAGAATACTCAAATTATATGGTTCATGCTGAAATATAGACATGAACAAATCAACTCAAGAATAAAATTTCATAACATATAGCAATTCAATAATTAGAAATAGAATTTCAAAGAAAGAATCCGGAATTCAATAATTCAAAATCAACTTGTCTCAAGAATACTCAAATCTAGGGATAGAATCCTAGAATCCTAGATTACTCTTTTACTAATTTGAAAGTAGATGTAGGGCGTGAGGACGAACTAGTCCAACACTATGATTGCCTTACATATCTGGAAGAACAAGGTTTTTGAAGAATTTTGAAAAAGAACTTCGTTAAAAGCCTTGAAACCCTAACTTGAAGGAGAACAATCAAGAAAACATTTCTTGAAATTCTTGAATTAATTTCTTGAAATCTCTATGGCCAAGAATTATAATTTTTATTAGTGATTCAAAATTGTATGAAGGAATTTGAGTTGGAAAGAATGAAATTCTTGAGTAAGGACTTACATCGAAAAAGAATTTTGAAAAAGATTGAAAGAATCTTGAATTGAAATCTTCTACTTTGATTTTTCCTTAGGATTTTGTCTTAGGATTTGAGAGAGAAGAGAATGATGTATTAAGAGATGAAAATATGATTGTTTAGGGTATTTAATTAGTCAAACAATTCTCTTAGGGTTTTCTTAGAGGTAAAAAGTCAAAAAGGACCCTTTTTTAATGTTTTTCCGTCGACTAATTCGTAACAGCACTGTATCAGTTACTAAATGATCATAACTTTTTATGCAAAACTTTGATTGACGCAAAATTGGTGGAGTTTGAAAGAAGATTCAAATACCTTTAATAAATCGTAAATCCTTATAGTCTAAGAGATATGTTCGTTGGAAGTTTACCAAAGATAATCTTACATCAAAACTTAATCGGTAAGGTAACTTTTTAACCTAACTTTGTGCTAGAAGATTGTACTGACCTTAATTGATATCCAAAATCATTCCCATACTAAAGAATTTACTTTTACACATATGGGTAATTTAAGAATCACCCGTTATGACCCTACAAGTAAATGAAGAATAGTTCGAGTCTTAACTTATAAATTTTCAGGGTGTTATAAGTTAAAAGTTCGATTACTTAATATCTAACTTTTAATATAACTAGTTTTGATGCACGTGAGTATTAAACCGTGTACCACACTATTTTTAAAAATAATGTGAATATTATTCAATAAAAACTTAAGTAAAGAATTATAAAATGAATAATAAAGTATAACTTCGTATGAATAGTGGATGTAAACTTTCGTATGATTACTACTGAAACTTAGTCACTCTTAAAATCTCCTAGTTGCACCTCTTAAATATACTTTCTCCTCCCTTCACCATAGTGAATTACTTAGTTATTGTCGTATTGCTGGAGTTATTGCATTTAATATAATATAATATAAATAAATATTCATATAAAGTATAGAAGATATACTAAATTTGATGGTTTTAGTTGAATTATTAGATTAATTTAACATTCATGTTAGGGAGTGTTCTAATTTCACTGAACTTTGAGATTGTCAACGTTAGTAATTCAAACATGAGTTTTTAAAATGAGAAGAATAGAAAACATAAGAAAAAGCGTAGTTTATAAATGTGAAGAAACCCCTCCATCTATACTTAAAAAGTGTAGTATGAGTATGTGCATATTATTTTTTATCATAAAATTCACAACTCTTCGAAAAGGTCACAACTCATCGGAAAAGTAACTACTCTTCGAGAAAGTCATAAACATACAATGTGAAATGGTGCCTTCTTATAATATACTATAATATAAATAAATAAATATCTATCTATATATAATAGGAGAAGAAAATGTGTCACATGTCGGCACCACAAACTTTCTCAATTATTAAGTTTTGAAAAATAATATTTAAAATTTAAAAATAAGTTAAATTTAAAAAAGCTTTTTAAAGAAATTACAACTACGTTTTCTTCAAAATAGTTACCACAATTTTTGCATTTTAAAAAAGTCAAATAAAAATAGAATAAGATTAAAAAATAAAAAAAGAAGGACGGATGAAATTAAACCCATTATCTCATTTTCTTCCACTTCTTTTAAATTTAAAAAAATGCAGTTTTTTCACATAAGATTTTGTAATTTTGAAAATAAGTTGTAAAATTTCAAAGAAAAATTTAAAATTTGAATTTCAAAAAATAACTAACCTTATCATTTGAAAACAACTGATTAAAATTACTACTCCACACCCTCTTAAAACTAATTCTTTAAAATGCGTATTCAAACAAATGTATCAACATCAAAATTAACAAAATCACAATATCTTTATCTATTCTCTAACACAAAATTTATCAGTTTTTGTATGCAGGAAGATTTTATGACGTGAAGGTGAAAGAACTTTATGCTAGGGAACTATTCTATTTTTTCTTATTACTTTTTACATTTTAACCATCTTGAACGTAACCTTTTATTTCTCCATTATTTGTTAGTTTAATGGGATTATTTATCCTTATTATGATAGTTATTTAAAGGTTAAAGGTGTGGAGCAACCTTATAAAGCCGAGATGATATATATTATTGAAGTTCAATGTTTGATTCGAGTACGATATAAAAATCTGCTATGTTTACATGGTTATAGTGTTGAAGGTCAAGAACATCTTATTGTATGTAATTATATATTCATGGGCAATATTCTACCACGAACCTTAGATTATTCAGCGTCAAATGAACATTGCAGTTGTGTTTGCTGAGGGAATATTACTGGAGGATTGAAAATCATTTGATTATGTCAAGACGCTTATACTTTAATAGTACGATAATGTTCATGGACAGCTACATTTAGTGTTAAACAATTCCCGCTTTAGTTCTTGAAAGAGTTTTAAGTTGTTTTATCATATTATTATTTATTCATTTTGAATCATTGTATTTAATTTAACATATGAATCAAAAGATAAAGAATATTTATTTGTTACTTTTTCACTAATCATTAGAAAAATAGGATTAATAACTTTCAATATTATTCTAGATAATTAAAGTTAAATTTAATTTTTTAGTAGAAATAAAAATGCAAAATTTAATTGCATTGCACTTTATATTAAAATCACATATTCAATTTTAATAATGAAGTTTACCTTCTTATACTAAAACTAATTTTTATAATTGAGGAATAAAAACTTACATGTCAACTATTTTATAGGTTGCTAGGACTTTTCACTTTATCATAGATTTTGTGACTTTTCATTTGAATATTTATATCTTTGACATTAAAAATAAAACATTACCGTGAAAAAATTAATAACCAATTTAAATTTTTACATTTTTTTAACATTCAATTTTTTTAAGAAAAAATAGTTCTTGTAACATCTCGGACTTTGAAGGAGCTAAATTGAGATTTGTACAAGTTACTCTTCAATTTTGAGTTTTGGGTTGACTTCAAACAACTATAACTTTCAATACAGTATGAGTTAGGTAGCCCATAGGTTATCAAATAGAGGGTCATTGAGTGCTCTTTCCAATGCCACCGAGTTTGCTCAATTCTAAGTGCGGATGAAGGAGATATGTTTGTTTAAGTGCAGCCTATCTATTAAAAATAATTCATCAGTTTTAATAAGGGGTATTTGGTCTTTTCCTTACCTCAATAGCCTAGCACGTTTGTCACTTCAAAAGAGCATAGGGATTTTTTAGAAAGAAGTTCAAAAGGAGAAACAAAAAGAACATTCAAGATTCTTGCTAGCTTGGAGGATTTTTGCCAAGAGCTTAGTTCTTTTGAGGTATGTACGTTTTCATAGTGTTGGGTTTGTTCGCCCTCATGCCAATCATGTAAATTCATCCATAGATTCGTAATAGAATTTGGTTGATTAGAGTTCTTGAGCTTTTGCTTCATCTTTTAACAATGGAGTCTTGTTGAGTTCTTGAGGTGAGGTTTTTGCGAATGACTGATATTTTTGAGGGATTTTGAGTAGATTTTCGAGTAATTTTTTTGGGTTTGTGAATCTGAACCAGTTTGGGAGTAAACTATTCGATTCTAGATGAGTTAAGCATTGAATTGAGCAACGAAAATTAATCCAAAATTAGGGTAGGGGCTGGGGCATCGCGCCAGCAGTGAGCCCAAACTATTCTTAAGTAGTTTGGGGCTTGGCACATGGCACCAGCGGTGTGCCCCAAACTACCTTCAATAGTTTGAGGCCTGGCGCCCTGCGCCAGTAGTATGCCAGGGTCATTAGGCCCCTTTCTTCTCTGTTCTTCATCCCGTATGAGTTCTTTCAAGTTGTATCTTTGCTCTTTTCTCAATACTAACTCTCTAAGCCTTCATTAAATATTGAGATATCCTACATATTCTAATAATAAATCTTAAATCTTCATTTCAAATTAAAGAAAAGATTACTAGTAATGTTCGAGAAACCTATTTGAGTCATTTTAAGAAGTGTTTTACAATATTCTAAAACTTGTTTCATGACTAGAGTGAATGAGTATGAGAATGAAGATGTAACACCCCAGAAATTAGTAAGTTAAACTCAAGCTTAACGTGCGGTTTGGGTGATGGATGTAACTCCCCATAGCCGAAAGAGGAATGTGTAGCAATTTTCAGAACCTGCAAGTGTCACCCATGAGGGCAACCCACGGGCCGTGGTTGGACCCATGCCATGTGGGTGAGCCCGTTGGTGTGCACCCTGGAAACTGCCTGAGGTGAACCAAGAGACAAGGACCCACGCCTCGTGGATTGGTCCACGGTCCATGGGTGGGGGGAGTTGTAGGTCAAGATCCTAAAAATAAAGTCCCAGATCACCTACCACATTAACCAGGATGGACCGCATGTCTATCCACGGTCCATCGGTGAGGTCTCGTGGGCGGGGTCTGAGGGACAGTTAAGTAAGGACTTAAGGGTATTTTTTGAATTTAATCCAACTTAAGTGATGTCGTTTTGCCTTAAATTAGGATAACTATATAAGCATTTTGAATTCCTAAACTCACCCAATTAGGTCATAAATTCCCAAAGTTATCCTCTCCAAATATTCTCTCTCTAGAACTTGAAGAAGAAGAACAAAAAGGAAGTTGGAGCTAGGGTTCATGAAGCAAGGTTCTTCACACCAAATTCATTGGGCTTTATTGATTAAGGTATATTATCTTTCATCCATGGATAGAATTCATCCTTGGAGTCCCTTCAAAATCCCAATTTCAAAGATAGAAATCCCTAAAAGTTAGGGTTTGATTCCAAAGTCATGTGTTCCTTTAAAAATTGATTCTAATTGATGAATTATATTATATTAGTCATGACTTGATGATTTCCTCTGGTTGTTATGATGAATCCCCAAGAACTCATGAAATTCCCATATTTCTCAATTGTGATCTTGTTATGTGGGTCTTTGTTGATGAAAGAAGAATGTTATGAAATTATGCATGTAGTGATTGGGTTACTTGAATTATCATGATATCCATGTCTAATGTATTGAATACTAGATTTTTTTATTGGATATGAGCTTCGAACCTTGAAAGGGCGAAGTATGAGAATTATTCATGTTTATGAAATCTATGTATATGCTTTAAGAACACTTTGAGAGTGAAGTGTCTATGATTATGATGTAGCGGTTGTGTTGTCGAAAGGCTATTCTCATATACACACCTATGCATGAATGTGATATGATGTGAAAGGTCTTCTCACATGATGAAGGTTCTAAGGTTGAAAGACTTTCTCAGCTAGATGAACCTATATGTAGACATGGACGGTGAAAGGTTATACCCATGCATGAGCTAAGAGCTATCTTATGAATTAAGCATAGATTAACTGTCAAGACATTCTTCCATATATATGAATTAAGACAATACTTAATAAGTATACGTGGGAATTAATTCTTAGCACCAAGTCGATATTGCATATGAGATGGAAGCTTTTACACAAGTTGAGTTCGGGTTTCTAGTAGCAATCTCCTTATCCCATAAACTATGTGCCACTATAGGTTATTAGTTAGTGGATCCACAAAAGCTAAAGTTATCGATTCTACCTTAGGCAAGTAGACCAACCCTTTTTGGTGTTGGAGACACTGAATTCCATGTTTAGATCACATGGTCTAATGTCGGTTAAGGCTTATTCCAACAACAAGAACAAGAATATTAACTATGAACTATGGTTACTAATACGCTCAAATTACACCTCCCTAAAGAAGTATACGTGATCGTTATCAAATAAAGAATTGAACTTGTAGGTTGGGGTCAATCCCACAAGGAATATGGTTCAGACTTAAACTTAACTCACTATTATATCTGTTTAGTCAAACTATTTCCGAGACAAGTAAATAAATGAGGGGTTTGCAAGTAACAGATTGTTGTTTAAGTAACAAATAGGCAAGATTCAAACTTTGAGTTATCTATATGAGAGAGAAACTAGGGTATATGTGTTGCCACAACCTCTTAATGCAGTAATCCTAATAATAATAATCCTTTCCTAGTGTTTTGCATGCAAATTTGGTAAGTTAGGTATCCGTAAGTGATTTGTCCACCAAATAGGGAATTTCACTATGCACCTTGGTCCGGCTATGAGTGTACATGTTACTAACCCTTACCTTTACGTCATATTAGACATAACATCAATGTATGACTTAATTTACACCCTTACACCAATTGATATTAGACTATTAGATAGCATCTACTAAATCTCTGTTGTTAATTCTTTTCTCATTAACTACCTACTTGGTCCGGCAAGTAGCAACGAGGCGAGTTCTAACGTTGCGGACCGTTGAAAAGACTTCTACGTGAAAGAATTAAAATACATGAATAAACACTATTCATGAATTACTTAATTATTATTCATACTTTGTTAGTTGCTCATGGTTACCACAACCCTAGTTGACGATTTAGCTACTCATGCTTGAAAGAACACAATTCATATTTGGGTAAAAAGAATTCATGAACTTACAAGTAGAATTGATGAAACCTGAAATCTCCAATTGAATTTTAAATTTAAAATCTTATAAAACAAAATCCGGAAATCAAATTGCTAAAGTTTGCAAGTTAATTCCCAAAACACCAAACCAAAAGTTTACAATAATGTCTAACCTCCAAAAGTGAGGTTTATAACTCCTATTTATAGACAACAAGTCCTAAACAAAAAGGAAACAAAATAAGGAAATAAGTTTTCTAGACGCGAATTCTGTCGACGACACGACCTACGAACTGTGGGATGACCTACAGTCCGTAGGTCACCCTCAGTGGTTCAACACTTAGAAACTTTTCTCTAGGTACTTGAACATTCACTCTGAGATCATCAATGAAAAACGTGCAGGACGGACCATGGGTCAACCTACTGTCCGTCGTCTTTCTCCATGGCTCCACACTTATCAGAATTAGTTGATGTTCCACCTACGGTCTACGGTCCTGGCACTCCGTGGGTTAACAACTGAAACTCAACTTCCCAAACCAGGACATACGACTTGCCACCCACGGCCCGTCGATGGACCTATGGTCCGTGGGTGGCTCTGTTTGTGGGTACTTGTGCACTTTTCAGCTCAAAATCTTCATCAACCACCTCCAAGCCTATTTACTGCAAACACAATACATAACACAATATTTCTAATACAATATAGCCCTAGACAAACACAACTTATAAGTGAAATGGATAAAAACTACCATAAACTCACGGTATATCAATGATGAGTCCGAGATTTGGACTCATTTAGGGCTTTATTTATATAGACTTAGTATCCTAAAATGCTTATTTTATGCCAATAACTGATGCAAAACCCTTGATTTCTAGGTATATGGATTGATGAACAAAGCAAGGACACTAATTTGCAAAAAGGAATAAAGCGAGTGGAAAGAATAAAGAAATGCAATCTTGGTGTTCGCCAAGTCCACTTAGCGAGTCGCCGAATGGCTGTTCGACTGGCTAAAGTTCCAGTGTGCGAAGACCTGAAGGAAAGAACCATCTTGGCAAGAGAGAGGAGCAGTCGGTAGATCGTCAAGTGGTTCCGCAATACAGTGTTGAATCGCCCAAAGTTACAGAACTTGAGGATGCTAAATACCAAGGCAGAACGGGGATGGAAATGACCAAAGGGCGGCTCACCGAGTGGATCAGCGAGCCCGACTTACTTCACTGAGTCACGCTTCGCAGCACATTTTTGGTGACTATAAATACATGTTTTGAACATTTAGTTTAGTAGTTGATAATCAATTGAATAGTATCTGAGTTCATATTATTATTTTGAGCATTGAGACAATTTTTCGCTAGGTTTTCCTTAAACTTTGGAGAATTGAAATTTTTCACTTTTGAGAAACTGAAAGTGGGTCTTTGAGATTCTTCGAAATGGAACATTGTAAGGACCAAATCAATCTTACCCGATTGATAGAAACTCAATTTGGTAACGATTTTTATCTTTTTACAATGTTTAGCTAAAACCCCAATTCTTGGGGTGTGATTATGTGATTATGGGCTGATTTAGTTTATGGGTATTGCTAATTATTAGTTTAAATGATTTTTAGAAGTGAGTTCAACCAGTAATTGTGGTTTAATTGAAGAATTGTAGTTGCAAATGCAGTTCTACCCTTGTGTTTTTGGTTTGCTCGAGAGAGGTATTAAAACTAAGCTTATTGATTGATGGTCGGTGGGTATTGGATTCACATGGGTTCAGTTCGAGAGAGTGAATCCTAAACCCAATCCCACACATTCAGCTCGAGAGAGTGAATGGACTAAGGTGTGGGTTGCTCTTATTTTGCTTACTTGTTGATGTTTGAGTGAAATCAACTTGATTCGGGGTAAATTGTTCGAGAGAAAGTGTGTCTCCTCTATAGCCTAGCTTACTCACTAATATCTATCTATTTTCTAATAGTTGCAATTACCCATTTGTATATATTGGCCTATAAACAAATTACATCACAAGAACCCGTCTCATTGTTGTATTTTGTATTGTTTCCGCTGTTTGTAGTTGATAATTAAAAGAAGAACCCCCTTTTTTGATTCGTGTCACCCCCTAAGTTGAATGATGTTTTTATTCAATAATTTCTATTCCTATGATTGATTTGACCATGTTCTTACTTCTTAATTAATTCTCAAACAAGTACCGCTCCTTGTGGGATTCGACCCCAACTCATTTAGTTGGGTTTTATACTGACTAGAGATCGTTGACACTGAGGATTGGATGAAGTGTCTTTGAAATGTAAATCAAAATGGTGTCACTGCCGGGGAGTTGTATTGTTTGAGATTCCTTTGGTGAAGTTGAACTTTGTTCTTTTTAGTCATAGTTGAATCTACTTACTTTCAGTTTTTGTTTGTATGTTGCTTGTTTATAACAGATTAAAGGAGCATGTCTTGTAGTAACGGTAACCACGTGGATCACCCTCCTTCAAAAATGATGATTCTTAGGGATAACATCCTAAATTTCAAGGAATTGTAGGGTGACTCAATCCGTAAGTTGTGGCTGAGATTTAAGCCAATATTGCTACAATGCCCAACTCATGGAATCTCAGATAAAATGCTACTGGACTGCTTCTATAGAGGTCTTGGTCCTGAGAACATAGGATTGGCTGACCAACTTTCTTCGATTGGTCTAATACGACAGCCCTATGAAATAACAACCTTACTTCTTGATCACATGACTAAGACCCACAAGTAGAAAGAGAAGGACCAGAATTTGGCCATACTGTTTGACTCACCTGGATCTCTTGGCCAAAACAACTATGGAATTTGAGGTACCGTACCAAAATAAATATTGGTACATTCCCCCTCACGAGCATAGAAAACCCAAGGATTACGAGGGTGGACAACTAGAAGAGATAATCTCACTTATTCTCCACAAAATCGAAGAACACGACAGAGTGTTGATAGAGATAAAAGAGAATGTCTCACTGCTGAATCAGATGACTGCTTCTCATCCCATATCTATTTAGCTACTGGAGACCCAAATGGGTCATGTGTTGTCTCATCTCTCCCCCAGGAGTGAAGTTTTAGTAGGGACTTGTATCGTGCCACGACATTAAATAAGGCGCTTCTTAGGAGGCAACCCAAGTTTTTATTACTTTCTTTATGTTTTTTCGTAAATAACGTGTGTTGATTGTGTACGTGAAAAAGTGGAATGTGTTTGAAAAGTGCAGGTTGACGAGCAAAATGCCTAGTCGGTGACTCATCGAAGAGGTCAGCGAGCACGACTTGGACCGCCTTTGGACTTAAGAAATCAGAATATGGAGTGTGTAAAACTCGGTGGGCCTATCGACTAGTTGGCGAATCGCCAAACAGGTCGGTGATCCAGACTTAGTCCGCCGTTTGGACCCCCATATTAACTGGAAGTCTTGTAAGACTTGGCGAGGTAAATAACCGCTCGGCGTGTCGCCGAGTAGTTTGTCGAGGTAAATTAATGTCATCGAAAGGGCGAGATTTGGACGGTTTTTAAAAGGCCAAAGGTTTAAAATTTCAAACTCTTTCACATTCCCTTAGTTTTAAATTGCAGAAAATCACACACGCGCTATATTTTCTACATTTTTGCATCTTTACAACTTCCTAGTTGCCAATCTTGTGTCTGGAGTTGGAAATCTTTGCAGCCTAGCATTCCAAATCAAATATTCGACATTAAAGGTTGGTTTTACGAACCCCAAAACTCATAATTAGCGGTTAAACTCATGTGCAATCATTCTTTTCTTAATGTTGTGTGTTGGGCCTTTCTAAATTTGTATTTGTGTACTTGCCTTTCTTCTTTTAATATCAATATCATTCCTAATTGTTAATTTCCCGAGTTTCGTGCCTTAAATTTTATCATATATTGTTGGGTTGTGCTTAAATGTATTGAGTCTAGTCGGGTGAGTAACCCATATTTGTGCTAAATGACATGTTTTGCCCAATGATGGAGTGTTTGATGTCATTCTTAAGGGCTTAAGTCATCAAATGACCCATTTTGGCCAAATCAGGGGAAGTCTGAGTACCATAGTGGCATGGGCCTTATGGGTGTTAGCCTAATTGAGTATTTGTATGCTTTTATTTTGTTTTCGGGGGCTTCAGGGTTGATTTTGGAACTCAGGGTAGAATGTAGGTACGTTGGGCAGTTTGGTGAGCTGGGTCGAGCTCACCGAACCACTAGGCGATTCGCCGAACCCACCTTGATCACCTATAATTTCATGCTTATATTGAGTTGGATTCTCCAACTTTCGGCGAGAAGCCTGAGTTTGCCGAGTGCACTCGGCGACTCACCAAAATTCTTCTTTGATCGCCCTTTCTGTCCCCCTAAACCCTAAAATACAATGTATCTTTTGGCAGGCTAGTCTGTGCTCGCCGAATGCTGTCGGAGATATGCCGAAAGGCCCCTCCCATCGCTGATATGCCATTTTTCTGGAAATTTTTTAAGCCAATTCTTTCGGTGAGCCCGATCTAGCTTGCTAAAGTGATTCGGCAGGTTAGTCTACAATATGATTTATGTGATTTTTCTTGAAATATTTCTAACATTCTACGATGTTTTTGCAGATATGGCTAGACCAAAAGTGGCAGGTAGAGACATGCCACCCTGCAAGAGGGCTAAGGGAATCACAATTAATGAGGATGCAGCTGCATCCAGGGTAAAGGCTACCAAAATTCCCACAATAGGTGGGAAGGAAAAGGAAAAGGCAAGGCACCTGCTCCTACATCACCGGAGATCAGATTCGACAGTGATAGAATCTATGTCACTCACCTAAACACTTCTAAGTGTGAGGGTTAGCACCAGGACCATCAGACTACAACTTTTGAGCCTGAGGATGAGATACTGTCAACCTTGAAAGCGGAGCTGCGATCCAAAAGGTTGAATAATCTCTCTAGGATCAGGACTCCCTCGGCCACTGCTCCTCCACCTGGTCCAGATCAGGCTATGGTACTAGCACCAACTGTGTAGGGTCCTCCTTCCCGATCTATGAATAGATTAAATATTGAGGGATTAAGGACCATCGTCGAAGAGAATAGGTTTTCTATTGATGGAGTCATAGACAGATACCCAGAGATCATGAGCTGCTTGAGGTCTCACAAGTTCCAGCTATTCACTCGACCCTGTGGTCCTTATGTTCCAAATTAGGCTCGGGAATTCTACACCGCCTACGAATCCCTGGTGCCACAAAGGAAAAAGCAGGCCACCAAATTCAAGTCGGTTGACTATGTAGTTGTGAGGGGAAGAAAGGTGAAGTGTGATAGTGATGCTATCAATGCAGTCTTGTAGTGTTCAAAAGAAATTGAGGATAACTGTCAATACATGATCAGGACAAAAACATTGGAGAATATGAAAAAGTGGTTGGCCCCTCTGCTATTTAACGGTAGTCCTAGGTGGATCTAGGTTGGAGCACCCATAGAAAAAAACTACCTCAATGTAGCAGCGAGGTACAGGTTTGGCTTCATCAGCAGTACTATTATGACATCCCTAAATGAGTCAATTCTTCGCCACGCGAAAGTAGCCTGCCTTAGTTGCATCATTGAAGGGACAAAACCGAACTTAGAGATGATCATTGGCCAAGAAATGCCCAGGAGAGCCAAGTAGCGGCAGACTTCTCTCCCCTTTCTAGTGTTGATCACTGGGCTATGTAGACGAGCCTGAGTGCCTCGAGATAAGAAGAAGGATGTTGAAATGAATCCCACCTATTGTACCGACATCTAGAGGATTTAAGCGGAGTACTTGAAGGATGTGGCCGAGAAGAAGAAGGCAGCCCCAGTGGACACATCCCCGGTTGTGGATACTGATGCATTACCGGCAGAGGCACATTTGCCTACTCTGGTCCCTGGGCCTTCAGGTAAATCTGGAGATGCTCCTTCTGTGACTCCTAGCTCTTTTACAGCTCCCATGCCTCCTAGATCTGGTTCTACCGTTGGTACTACTTCCCGACCGGCAGTCACCCAGGCTACGATACTACAAATGGGGCAGCTTGCCCATTATGCTGATAGGCGCTCTTCCAGGCTTGAGGCCACCATTCCTGGCATGATTGATAGGTCCTTTGTTGATGTTGTGACACCCCTCATTTTGACTATTGATGCCCTTGCAGCACGGATAGCGGTGTGTGAGCAATTCCATGGCACCACTGATGAGGTGACGGCCTTAAACGACGCCATTGATGAGCTGAGGAGGGATGTGGACCATTTGAAGTCCAGAGAAATATGTATGTTTTTTGGGAATGTGGAGATCCACGATATGCCAGCAGATATGGATGTGCCTCCAACTACCACCAGAGATGATATTCAAGTTGAGGAAATTGCCGCTGCTTAGTGTAAGGCTGATACTGATGAGGAGTAGCTTGGTGTCGATGAGGAGGCTGCCTATGATTTTTGACACTGTTTTGTGGATGTTTGAGCTTATGGCTCCTTGTTTTAAATACAAATGGTTTTTGACCCTTCTGAAAAATTTTGCCACCTCTAGTTGTGTTTTATTGTGGTTGTTCTTGTGCAAATTTTAGTGTCGGTTATGATCAGTATAGATGACTTGAATAGTGCTCTTAATCGGACAAAAATGAAAGTACGGCTATGATGAGGCCAAATGAAGTTGCATAGAGAATATATGAACTTTTTGCATCTCGTTGTGACTAGTCAGTTATTAAATGGAGTCTCTTGTGATGAACATTGCACACTAGCAAAAATGTGGATTCTTGTTTGATATTGGTGCTGATGCCTTATGTGCTGAGCTTACCGTTAACCTTGTGTGATGACACCTACAATTTGCCGCGTTGGTCCGGTTGACTATTGATGCAAACTCTTCAAATGATCTCAGGCAACAATTTTGAAGAGTGAAACAATTTGACAATATACCTCTTTTGTGGACAACCTTGTGAGTGTGTGAACTTTGCTTGAAACCCTTTTTGAGCCTTATCCTTTTCTTGGAAGAAACTTGATGCAATTGTAACCCCTCTGTATCCATTCACCCATAATCTTCATCAAGTGTGGTTTGTTTGAATAGCCAACTTAGGCCAAATGCCTAAGTTGGGGGTGTGGTGAAAAAAGAAGGTAAATCAAGAAGTGCAAAAAAATCCCCATTTGATCCATGGTTTTGAGAAAGATGGAACCCCTCCATACAAAAAAAAGAGAAAGAGAAAAGAAGAATGAAAATGTAAAAGAACGAAAAAGTTGAGAAATAAAGTTGTGAAAGTTGCAAAAGAAATGGGGTATCCGGTATTCCATGAGAAGTGAATAATTGGGTGAATTTTGAGCATGAGTGAAAGTGTTGAAGAAAAGGAAAAAGAGTGTTGTTCATACAACATTTCATAAGTATAGCAGCCACTGAGCCTAAATGATCATACATTTACACTCAGCCCAGTTACAAGCCTTGAAAAGACCTTTTTGATCTTGAGTGAGCTGAAACGAATGTTAGTTGGAAAATAAGGGCAAACCTATGGGTGAAGTCATGCATGTGTTCATCTTTATGAGTGTGAGAGTTATGTGTGATTCTGGAGCTATAAAGGTTAAACCATTGTGTGCGAATATGGAATCATCTTTGTGTGAGGGCATTTGAGTACCTTTGTTGACCTTGAACTTGCATTTGAAGCAAGTAGTGTGAACTTGAGAATCTTTGATAAATGTGAGTCACAACTTGAATCTTTTGAGTGCACAATTGATCCTTGCATAAGTAAGTTGAGTCTTGTTGTGTGCATTCATGATTGAGTCTTTTGTAGCACTGTTTGAGACATCCCTTTTGAAATGCTGAACTTGAGTTTTACTTGAGGACAAGCGAAAGTTCAAATTGGGGGTGTTGATGAGTCCGAGATTTGGACTCATTTAGGGCTTTATTTATATAGATTTAGTGTCCTCAAATGCTTATTTTGTTCCAATAACTGATGTAAAACCCTTGATTTCTAGGTATATGGTCTGAGGAACAAAGCAAGGACACTAATTTGCAAAAAGGAACGAAGCGAGTGGAAAGAATGAAGAAATGCAAGCCTAGTGATCTGTCATGACCCGAGACCACACCCCGGATGCGACACGGCGTACTTGACCCCGAAGGGTCTCATACAAGCCGCATAACATTCATAACATTCAATATAAGGAAAATAGTGCGGAATTAAAAAAACTTATTTAAATACAACAATCAAACTTCATTTAAAACACAACGGAAGTTTACTAGTCTCACATTGGCCATCTTAACAATGTCTTGAAAACTAAAGTAGGGACACGACCCTTTACAATCGAAAAGACTAGAATTGTCTATTACATGAAAGGAAAGAACTTAAAAAACACTTGTCCTCGATCTATAAGGACGTACGACTTAGCCTTGGAGGAAATCTCAATCCAAGTACTTCAATGTAGATAGAAGAAATCATTTGCCGGAACCTACACTTGTAGTAAAATAAGAGAAATATGGGTTAGCACACAAAAATGTACTAAGTATGATGACCACGCAAAAACATGCCTTAAAAGGGACATTTGGTTGGAAACCATGCATTATGCCACTTTTTAGAAATATCATGTACAATAGCATAAGAGACATAAAATACAAGTATAAACATCATACAAGTCATAACATCACACTTTAACATAATCAACATGTAAACCATTACTTTCACATTAGAGCTTCACTTCAAGTAACCCTCATGCTATACCTTGTGCAATGTATGAATAACGTCCCATACCACCATCCACACCAAAGTACCACATTAAGGTCACCAAAAGTGAAATTGCCATTCATTACTTTCACCTTTACACAATATCCATACGTAAGAGACCTAAACATTTCATAAGGCATGACAAGGGAAAATAACTCATAACATAACCCAAGTATAGCATGCATCATCACATTAAGCATTTAAGATTCAACATTCTTCAATAACTTCATTAAGAGGACATTCATACATTAGTCATTAAGACATTAGAGAACTCACTATGACCATCTCAAAGCCTACTCGTGCAATGCATGGATGGCATCCCATACTACCACCCACACTTCATAGAACTTCTCAAGAAACCATAATGCACGTCTCACATGATGGGGAAAAGCATTTAACCGACATAGACCATGTAAGCTTGACATGGAATCTGGTGTCATATAAACCCACACCGTAAAAAGGTGGTCTACTTGCCTAAGGTAAGCCCGGTAACATTAGCTTAGGTGGATCCATAGCTAGACCTATGTGGGGGTTAAGTTATAAGAAAGATGTTCATTGAAATCCGACCTAACGTAGGGAGAACTTCGATCTTACATTATCCTTTCAGTGCTTAGCCTACATTCCCATAGAATAGTTTCATTTACATTACATTATCGTACATGAGAGGGCCAACAACATTAGGCCTACCGACCCAAAGTACATTACACATGAAAGGGCCACCAACATTATGTCTACCGTTTCAAGGTACATTATAAGGATAGCTCATTGACTTTCCTAGAAAGGGCCACCACCATTAGGTTTACCGTTTCAAGGTTCATCATTTCACAGAAGAAAAGGCCACCACCATTTGGTCTATCGCTTCAAGGTTTAACATCACATTGGTTCTTAGACTCATCATAAAGGGCCACCAACATTAGGTCTACCGGTTCAAGACATAGCCTAGAATACTTCATCATTCATTCATTCATTCATGAAAGGCTACCAACATTAGGTTTACCAATTCAACACATTAGGACATGAGTCAAGATACATTCACTATACAAGAAAAGGATGCCTAAGCCTAGCAATTCAAGATATAAAATATATAGAAGAAAACACATCACATTCCATCATCATCATTCATGAGTGTAAAATTGAGAAATAGCCTTTCAATAATAACACAAATACTTTCAAGACTTGATCACCTTAACTTCATTGAATTCACATTCATATACAATGTATCATGACAATACTTCAATTCCTCATACTATGCCTTGAAGGCAATGAATCTCAAATCATCAATACATCAACAATTCACTATAATTGAGGCATTATTAATGACACAATTCAATATCCCAAAGCAATTTCGACATATTCCATTCATAAGCCTTCATAATCAACAAACCCACTTCATAAAGGCACAATTTAAGAATTGAGAGAAATCATGGGTTCATAGAGTATTTTCATCATAAATCATCAATTAAACACTAATACAATCATAATATGTCATTAATAACCATTTGAAAATGTTTGATGAAGGAACCCATGAGATTGAGTAAAACCCTAGATTTTCATGAACTTGAAAACTTTGAATATTTACTTTGAATGGACTCTAGGGGTGAAAGCTACCCCTAGATGAATGATCACCATACCTTGCTTGTGATTCCCCAAGAAATTTGAAGAGAAAATGCCTTGAATCCACAACCCTAGCTCCCACTTCTTCTTATTCTTTGGGAACTTCTAGATAGAGAATTTTTGAAAGGAAGAATTTCTTTTGGGTTTTAGAGAAAATAAGGAGTAAATGACTTGTTTAAGGACTTAAAACTATATATACTAGTGATATAAAATAATTAAAATCTACTGCACACATTAATTAATTTTAAAAAAATACTTAAACACCCTCAACTTAAGGCAGCCCATCAGGGACCACCCAACTCAACGGGTCGTGAGGGGAACCACGGCTCGTTGTGGTACCCATGGTCCCTTGACCAGTGTGCCTCTCAACCTTCACAAGCCCTCAAGGGCCTAAGGGATGACCACAAGACCTCCCACGATCTGTGGTCAAGACCACGAGTCATGGTGATGGTCGTGGTCTTGAGGCAATAGCTTGGCCAAGCTGCCTTGCCTCCCCTTGAAGCCAAGTGATCTAGATGACCACTTTGACGGACCATCTAGGGCACCACGGCTCGTGGTAGTGTCTGTGGTCTTTGGGGCATTGGCTCCCTCAACCTCTTCCAACTTTTATCAAGCTAAGGCAATTCCAAGAGCATTCCCATTGCCCATGGTCATGACCACGAACCGTGAAGTCGCTCATGAAGAGGTGCCTTGGCTTCGTACCTTTCTAAGGCTTCCTTCCCAGCCAACCACGGGTAGAACCACGACTCGTGGTGGCCACCACGGGTCATGAAGACCTTTGTGGTCTAGTAAGGCAGTAGCTTGTCCTAGTTTTAGGTAGCCTAGGTTCCCAAACCATGGCCTACACCCAAAGCCCTTAGCTCTTGCCCTTAACTATTGACGTTAACCCCCCACGTTTAGGCTCTAGTTTAACCTTTTATTTTTCCGAGTCGTTACATTATCCCCCACTTAGGAACATTCATCCTCGAATGACACTTTAAACATATAAAGGATAACGACTCAAGACTAGCAGCCCATCATGCATGACACATTAATATAAATGCATAATCATAGGAGGAAACATAAACTCCACATCAATAAGCCCAATGCAATACAAGAAGGTAGGAACTACTTCTAGAAACTCATTATGCAGCAAAACATCAACATTTTTCATTTCGTTGGAGGAATTTCTCTCTCCAACTCACATCATGCTCATTTCAACATGAAAAGGCAATTTATGCAACTCTTTTCAAGAACACATTTAAGCATATTTAACAAGTCCACTCATGAACCATTTAGGTAACTCATTATAGATGCACACCAACATGAGGAACAAAATCATGAAAACTCATTTTCTGATATAAACATAAATCTCATCAAAACATGCATAACATAAAGAGATCATGGAAACACATTTTCACACATGACTCCAAAACATGAAACAAGCTACAAGGAACTCTTGGTCTCAAGCTTGAATAGGAATAGAAGAAAGTGATAAGAATATCAGAACTCTCAATAACATACTATTCAACAAGACATTCATGACCATAAGGAACTATTACTTACCGGTGCTTTCATCCAGATTAGCTCATTTGTCCTTGTTAGCTTAAAGAGCATAGAAACGGTTCCTCTTGGGAGCATCAATATCCGGGCCACTAAGAGAAGCTTGTTTGTCCTCCCTTCATCTAGCCGTAAGAGTATTACAATCTTTCACTTGGTGATCATTATTTCCACACCTATAGCATCCACTAGTACCGGCTAGGCACTTCCCAAAATGCTTCTTTCCACAATTGTTGCAAGTAGGTATAGCAAATAGAGGTCCACTATCACTCTCTTGGTTAACCTTAGGAGTGCTTGGAGAATCTTGGTTTGGAGCTCTCGTCTTTAACCTAGGTTGACGTTGCTTATCCCGCCTAGACCTCTTCACGTCCCTATCCTTCCTCTTAAGCTTGGACTCCTCAATAGATTGAGCATACACCATAAGTCTATATATGTTCATGTCATCATAGAGCATCGTTGTACGACACTCTTCCTCAACTAGGTCGGATATACCGGTAACAAACCTACTCATATCATCTCTAGTGTTTGACACCAAAGATGGAGCATACTTAGACAATAGGGTAAATTTAAAGGAATACTCTTCAACACTCATGCTACCTTACTTAAGGTTTCTAAACTCCTCCACCTTAATCTCCCTCTTCTCACGGGGAAAGTACTTACCAAGGAAATATTTCTTAAACTCCTCCCATTCTATAGGACCCGCTTCTCTAGGTCTATTGCTTTTCCATTGAGTGAACCAAATTTGGGCAACATCTTTCAATTGGTAGGAGGCAAGCTGCGCTTTTTCAAGAGAGATCACCCACATAGCACTAACAGGATACACATCATCCAAAAACTCTTGGGGATCCTCTCCTACTTTGGAACCTAGAAAAACCGAAAGATTCATTCTCACAAAGTTCCTCAACCTAGAAGCCAAAGTACTCTCACTAGCATTCACTCTAGGCCCCACATCTCTAGTAACTTGGGCCATCATAGCTTGGGCCAAGGTTAGAAAATGCAACCTAATTTCATCATTAGTCATGGTCGGAGCATCAACAGAACTTCATTTTCTTGAGGAGCTTGGTGACCTTGAGAATCTTGAGGATCTTGGGGAGGAACTCCCTCATTCACAACTTTCTCTTCCACTCTCCTTGCGGGCGTCCTTCTTGTATTCATATCCTATAAACACAAGAGAAGGATTAGGAAAAGGACACTTATAGAACTAAACTCTAAGGCACGACTTCAAGAATAATGAAAGAAGTGTAACTTCCTAATGTCTTATAGACTCTCACTCATAGATGTGTCGCGACTCACACCGATGAACAAGACTCTACTAGACGTGGCTTGTGAGACATCGACCCTAAAAACCGTTTCAAAAATCTTGTGCACTAATACCATTTTTGTCACGACCCAGGCCCACACCTCGGATGTAACACGGAGTACTTGATCCTGAAGGGTCTCATACAATCCTCATAGCATTCGATATAAGGAAAACAGTGTGTTATTAAAAAAACTTATTTAAATCGAACAATCAAACTTCATTTAAAACCACTTTAAAACACAGCGGAAGTCTACTAGTCTCACATGGCCATCTTAACAATGTCTTGAAAACTAAAGTAGGGACACAACCCTTTACAATCGAAAAATCTAGAATTGTCTATTACATGAAAGGAGAGAAACTTCAAAAACACATGTCCTCGATCTATGAGGATGTACCACTTAGCCTTGGACGAAATCTCAATCCAACACTTCAATCTAGATAGAAGAAATCACTTAACAGAACCTACACTTGTAGTAAAATAAGAAAAATATAGGTTAGCACACAAAAATGTACCAAGTATGATGACCATGCAAAAACATGCTTTAAAAGGGACATTTGGTTGAAAACCATGCATTATGCCAATTTTTAGAAATATCATGTACAATAGCATAAAAGACATAAAATATAAGTATAAACATCATACAAGTCGTAACATCACACTTTAACATAGTTAACATGTAAACCATTACCTTCATATTAGACCTTCACTTCAAGAAACCCTCATGCTATACCTTGTGCAATGTATGAATAGCGTCTCATACCACCATCCACACCAAAGTACCACATTAAGGTCACAAAAAGTTAACTTACCATTCATTCCTTTCACTTTTACACAATATCCGTACGTAAGAGACCTAAACATTTCATAAGTCATGACAAGGGAAAATAACTAATAATATAACCAAGTATAGAATGCATCATCACATTAAGCACTTAAGAGTCAACATTCTTCAATAACTTCATTAAAAGGACTTTCATACATTAGTCATTAAGACATTAGAGAACTCACTATAACCCTCTTAAAGCCTACTCGTGCAATGCATGAATGGCATCCCATACTACCACCCACACTTCATAGAACTTCTCAAGAAACAATAATGCACATCTCACATGATGAGAATAAGTATTTACCCGACATAGACAATGTAAGCTTGACATGGAATCCGGTGTCATATAACCCCACACCGTAAAAATGTGGTCTACTTGCCTAAGGTAAGACCGATAACATTACCTTGGGTCGATCCACTAGCTAGACCTATGTGGGCACATAGTTAAGAGGTAAGAAAGACGTTCATTGAAATCCAGCCTAACGTAGGGAAAACTTCCATCTGACCTTATCCTTTCGGTGCTTAGATTGCATTCCCATAAAGTAGTTTCATTTACATTACATTACAGTAATTGAGAGGGCGACCAACATTAGGCCTACCGACCCAAAGTACATTACACATGAAAGGGCAACCAATATTAGGTATACCATTTCAAGGTACATTACAAGGATAGCTTATTGACTTTCCTAGAAAGGGCCACCACCATTAGGTCTACAGTTTCAAGGCTTATCATTTCACACAAGAAAGGGTCACCACCATTAGGTCTACCTCTTCAAGGTTTAACATTACATTGGTTCCTAGACTCATCATGAAGGGCCACCAACGTTAGGTCTACCGGTTGAAGACATAGCCTAGAATACTTCATCATTCATTCATTGATTCATGAAAGGATACTAACATTAGGTCTACCAATTCAGGACATTAGGACATGAGTCAAGATACATTCATTATACAAGAAAAGGATGCCTAAGCCTACCAATTCAAGATATACAAGTTATAGAATACAACACTTCACATTCTACATCATCATTCATGAGTGTCAAATTGAGAAATAGACTTTCAATAATAACACAAATACTTTCAAGACTTGATCACCTTAACTTCTTTGAATTCACATTCATATACAATATATCATGACAATACTTCAATTCCTCGTGCTATGCTTTCAAGGTCATGAATCTCAAATCATCAACACACCAAGAATTCACTATAATTAAGGCATGGATATTGATACAATTCAATAACCCAAAGCAATTTAGACATATTCCATTCATAAGCTTTCATAATCAACAATCGCACTTCATAAAGGCACAATTTAGGAATTGACAGAAATCATGGGTTCATTGAGTATTTTCATCATAAATCATCAATTAAGCACTAATACAATCATAATATGTTATTAATAACCGTTTGAAAATAATTGATGAAGGAACCCATGAGATTGAGTAAAACCTTAGGTTTTTCATGACCTTGAAAACTTTGAAAATTTACTTTGAATGGACACTAGGGGTGAAAGCTACCCCTAGATAAAGGATCACCATACCTTGCTTGTGATTCCCCAAGAAATTTGAAGAGAAAATGCCTTGAATCCACAACCCTAGCTCCCACTTCTTCATCTTCTTCTTCTTCTTTGGGAACTTCTAGATAGAGAATTTTTGAAAGGAAGAACTTCTTTTGGGTATTTGAGAAAATAAGGAGTAAATGACTTGTTTTAGGACTTAAAAATATATATAGTAGTGATATAACAAAATTAAAATCAACCCCACATATTAATTAATTAAAAAGAAATTACTCAAGCACCCTCAACTTAAGGTAGCCCGTCAGGTACCACGCCCAACTCAACAGGTCGTGAGGGGCACCACTGCTCATGGTGGTGCTCGTGGTCCCTTGACCAGTATGCGTCTCAACCTGCATAAGCCCTCAAGAGCCTGAGGGATGACTAGGAGACCTCTCACGATCTGTGGTCAAGACCACGAGTCTTGGTGATGGTCGTGGTCTGAGGCAGTGGCTTGGCCATGCTGCCTTGCCTCCCCTTGAGGCCAAGTGATCTAGACGACCACTTTGACGGACTATCTAGGGCACCACGGCTCGTGGTGGTGGCCGTGGTCTTTAGGGCAGTGGTTCCCTCAACTTCTTCCAAGATCCTTCCCATGCCCCGTGGTCATGACCACGAGCCGTGAAGTAGCTCGTGAAGAGGTGCCTTGGCTTAGCACCTTTTTAGGGCTTGATGACTTTCCAACCACGGGTGGTACCACGACTCATGAAGACCCTTGTGGTCTATTAAGGCAGCAGTTAGGCCTAGTTTTAGGTAGGCTAGGTTCCCAAACCATGGCCTATACCCAAAGCCCTTAGCCCTTGCCCTTAACTCTTGATGTTAACCCCCCACGTTTAGACTCTAGTTTAACCTATCATTTTCCGAGTCGTTACATGATGGCCAAGTCCACTTGGTGAGTTGTCGAATGGCTATTCGACTGCCTAAAGTTCCGGTATGCCAAGCCCCGAAGGAAAGAACCAAGTTGGCGAGAGAAAAGAGCAGTCAGTGGATAGCTGAGTGGTTCTGCGATGCAGTGTTGAATCGCCCAAAGTTATAGAACTTGAGGATGCCGAATGTTAAGGTAGAATGGAGATGGAAATGACCAAAGGGTGGCTCACCGAGTGGATTGGCGAGCCCGACTTACTTCACCGAGTGACGCTTTGCATCACATTTTTGGCGACTATAAATAGATTTTTGAACATTTAGTTGAGCAGCTGATAATCAATTGAATAGTATCTGAGTTCATATTATTATTTTGAGCATTGCGACAAGTTTTTTCTAGTTTTTTCCTAAGCTTTGGAAAATTGAATTTTTCCACTTTTGAGAAATTGAAAGTGGGTCTTTGAGATTCTTCGAATTGGAACATTGTAAGGACGAAATCGATCTTACCCTGTTGATGGAAACTTAATTTTATAATGCTTAGCTAAAACGCCAATTCTTGGGGTGTGATTATGTGATTATGGGCTGATTTAGTTTATGGGTATTGCTAATTTTTTGTTTAAATGCTGTTTAGAAGTGAGTTCAATCAGTAATTGTGGTTTAATTTATGAATTGTAGTTGCAAATACAGTTCTACCCTTGTGTTTTTGGCTTGCTCGAGAGAGAGGTTTTAAAACTAAGCTTATAGATTGATGGTCAGTGGGTATTGGGTTGACATGGGTTCAGCTCGAGAGAGTGAATGTACTAAGGCGTGGCCTCTTTCTTGTTGATATTCGAGAGAAATCAACTTGATTCGGGGTAAAATGTTTGAGAAAAAAGTTTATATCCTCTATAGCCTAGCTTACTCACTAATATCTAGCTATTTTCTAATAGGTGCAATTACCCATTTTTCTATATAAGCCTATAATCGAATCACATCCGAAGAACCCATCTCATTATTGTATTTTGTATTGTTGCCGCTGTTTGTAGTTGACAATTAAAACCAAAACCCCCTTATTTGATATTCGTGTCACCCCTGATTTGAATGATGTTTTCTATTCAATATTTTCTATTCATATGACTGATTTGACCATGTTCATACTTCCTAATTGATTCTCAAACATGTACCACTCCCTATGGGATTCGACCCCAACTCATTTAGTTTGGTTTTATGTTGGCTAGCGATCGTTGGCACTTAGAATTGGATGAAGTGTCTTTGAAATGTTAATCAATCAACACCCTCAACTTAAACTTGTTGTTTGTCCTCAAGCAACACACTAAACTCTAAATGACACTTATGTAGAAGCACACTTACAAATTCAAACAATCACATGGCCTTTTCAATCCATTCCATTTCCTTAGTGCAAATCTTTTCATTTAGACTCAACAAGCTAACTCATAAAACATGACATAGATCGACCAACAGACATCACAACATACACCTTTTCACAATCACCAAGGTATCAATTCTCCAACAATGTAACTAGTGCCCTCACTTCAAAAGAAATCCCTTTTTCACACACAATAGATATGACTTTCAAGTTTTAGGATTCATTCTATACTCACACTCAGAAGTGACTTCAAGTACAGTTTGTGCTCAATACCATAGGTTTACCCTTATTTTCACTACTTAGACACTCCAAACTAGTTGCTAGGATCACTATAATACTTTCTTAGCTTGTAACGTAGGCTAAGGGTCAGGTAGGGTACATTTGGGTACTTCTTAGTGACTTTCTGCCCTCCTTGACATTACATTGGTTTTTTTACCTCTCTTGTCAACCAATTCTAGATTTCTTTTTATGTTTCTGCTCTTTCCCTTGATTCTTTTTTCGCACATATGTGACGTTTGAATTTATGGGACTTATTTTTCACTTTCTTCTTTTTCGCTCACTTTATTTTTCTTTATTTCTTTCAGCACTTTTGTTATTCATCTTTTTGTCTCTTTTCCACAAAGTCACATCTTTTTTCTATCTTTTTCTTTTTCTCTCTTCAACACAAAAATCTTTTCATACCCTTTTCTTTTGGTTTTCTTTTTCATAGCCACCTTCAACTTATGTATTTCCATGAGTTGAGGTGCACAATATCTTTTGTCAGACCAGGGCCAAGATTAAGGTAACTTTTTGAATTAGCCACCCTCAACTTAGGGTTTTTGCCTAACTCAAGGTGCACATGTCCAAGGAGAGATCGGGGCCAACACAATTATTCAAAGGAAGGTGAATTAGGTGTATTGAAAGAAGGGGTCTACATTAGGCTCAAACATTTAGATCAAAGGGAACATTTATTTATTTTGGTTGATTCATTTAGGCTTGAGTGGACTTATTTGCACAAGGGCCTATTGATTAACGTTTCAAGGACACTTCATCCAATTCTAAGTGTCAACGATCGCTAGTCAGTATAAAACCCAACTAAATGAGTTAGGGTCGAACCCAGGGAGCGGTACGTGGTTGAGAATCAATTAGGAAGTATGAACATGGTCAAATCAGTCAAAGGGTTAGAAATCATCGAATAAAAGCATCATTCAAATCAGGAGGTGACATGAATGTCAAATAAGGGGGCTTTTGGTTTTAATTATCAACTACAAACAGTGGAAAATAATACGAAATAACAATAATGAGATGGGTTCTTGAGATGTGATTCGATTATAGGCTAATATAGGCAAATGGGTAAATGCAACTATTATAAAATAGCTAGATATTAGTGAGTATGCTAGACTATAGAGGAGATAAACTTTCTCTCGAACAATTTACCCCGAATCAAGTTGATTTCTCTGGAACATCAACAAGCAAGCAAAATAAGAACAGCCCACACCTTCGTCCATTCACTCTCTCGAGCTGAATGTGTGGAATTAGTTTTAGGATTCACTCTCTCGAGCTAAACCCATGTCAACCCAATACCCACTAACCATCAATCAATAAGCTTAGTTTTAAAACTTCTCTCTCGAGCAAGCCAAAAACACAAGGGTAGAACTGCATTTGCAACTATACTTCTTTAAATTAAACCACAATTACTAATTGAACTCACTTCTAAAGAGTATTTAAACTAACAATTAGCAATACCCATAAACTAAATTAGCCCATCATCACATAATCACACCCCAAGAATTGGAATTTTAGCTAGACATCATCGAAAGATAAATATCGTTACCAAATTGAGCTTCCATCCAATGGGTAAGACTGATTTCATCTTTACAATGTTCCAATTTGAAGAATATCAAAGACCCACTTTCAATTTCTCTAAAGGGAAAAAATTCAATTTTCCAAAGTTTAGGGAAAACTAGAGAAAACATGTCTCAATGCTCAAAATAATAATATGAACCCAGATACTATAAAAAATTAGCTATCAGATACTAAAGTAAATGTTCAAAAATGTATTTATAGTCGCCAAAAATATGTTGCGAAGAGCCACTCGGGGCTGTAAGTTGTGCTCTCCGAACCACTCGGCGATCCGCCCTTTGTTCAATTCCATCGCTCTATTGCATTGGTCTTCAGCATACTCAAGGTCTGTAACTTTAAGCGATCCAACACTGCATCACGAAACCACTCGGCGATTGGCCGACTGCTCCTTTCTCTCGCTAAATTGGTTATTTCCTTTGAGGCTTGGCACACTGAAACTTTAGGCGGTCAAGCAGCCATTCGGTGACTCGCCGAGTGGACTTGGTGATCACCAGACTTGCTTTTCTTCATTCTTTCAGCTCCCTTCATTCATTTTTGCAAATTAGAGTCCTTGCTTTGTTTCTCAATCAATATACCTGGAAATCAAGGGTTTTACATCAGTTATTGGCACAAAATAAGCATTTGAGGACACTAAATTTATACAAATAAAGCCCTAAATGAGTCCAAATCTCGAACACATCAACACCCCCAACTTAAACTTTTGCTTATCCTCAAGTTCAGCAGTACAAAAGGCTGTCTCAAACAGTACTACACAATTCTCAATCATGAATGCACACAAAATTACTTAACTTACTCATGCAAGGATCAATTGTGCACTCAAAGGTTCATGTTGTGACCCACTATTACCAAAGATTCTCAAGTTCACAATACTTGTTTCAAATGCAAGTTCAAACTTAACAAAGGTACTCAAATGCCCTTACACAAAGAATTATTTCATATTAACACACTATTGCTCAACAATTTATCGCTCCGGAATCACATACAACTCTCACATTCAGAAAGATGAACACAAGCATGACTTCACCCATAGGTTTGCCCTTATTTTCCAACTAACATTTGTTTCAGCTCACTCAAGATCACAAAGGTCTTTCCAAGGCTTGTAACAGGGCTGAGTGTAAAGGTATAGTCATTTAGGCTCAATGGCCGCTATCCTCATTAAATGTGTTATGAACATCACTTTCTTTCCTTTTCTTCAACATTTTCACCCATGCTCAAAATTTACCCCATTATTCATTTCTCATGGAATACCGGACACCCCATTTCTTTTGCAACTTTAATAACTTTATTTCTCAACTTTTTCATTCTTTTTATTTTTCATTCTTCTTTTCTCTTTCTCGTCTCTTTTTTTTTTTATGGAGGGGTTCTATCTTTCTCAAAACCATGGATCAAGGGGGACTTCTTTGCACTTTTTGATTTATCTTCTCTTTTCACCACACCCCCAACTTCGGGTTTTGACCTAAGTTGTCTATTCAAACACACCACACTTCATGAGGATTGTGGGTGAATGGATAAATAGGGGTTACAATTTCATCAATTTTCTTCCAAGAAAAGGATAAGGTTCAAAGCGTGTTCAAGCAAAGTTCACACGTTCACAAGGTTGGCACAAAAGAGGTATAATGTCAAAATTAATTCACTCTTCAAAATTGTTGCCTAAGATCATTTCAAGAGCATGCATCACTTAGTCAACCGGACTAATGAGGAAAATTCTAGGTGTGATCACACAAGGTTCACGGTAAACTCATCACACAAGGCGTTGGCACCAATATCAAACAAGACTCCACACTTTTGCTAGTGTGCAATGTTCAATACAAGAGACTTCATTCGATAAACAACTAGTCATAGCGAGATGCAAAAAGATCACATATTGTCTATGCAACTTCATTTGGCCTCATCATACACTACAGGAAATTTAACTTTTAGTGAGCAACTCTTAACGAAGGGACATGAATCCAGTCGTTATTAATGTACATCTTGCGACCAGATTTATTTCCGGTCCTTAAAACCAGTTTTTAATTAAATATTAGTGAGGGATAGTATTTGGTCATTAAGGCATATAATATCCTGTCGTTACACTGATATAAAAAAATGCAATAGTTTTCCTCTATTTTTATCCAACCCACCCTCTCCACCCTCCACCCCACGTCTCCATCGCCCAAAGCTCCTCAACCCTAGATTTTTGTTGTTTTCAAAACATACTTATACAATTAGCAGTACCTTAAAGCTATTCCTTACCTACAAAGTTTTGCTGCTCGTAACCTTCACTAGAAAAAAGATCAAAATAATTTCAGAGGTTCTTCTCATCAGAGGGTATGTTTCTCAAATCACTAAATTTGTAGTTATAGCTATTAATTGTGAAATTGGTATACTTTTGTTGCTTAAAAGACCTATTTGTTTAATGAAATTCATCATTTTTTATAATAACCTAGACCCTATTATTGGTTTTTAGTATATAAGATTTATTTTTAGGGATCATTGAATACCAGTGTTTTTGGTGTGGAGTTTTCTTTTTGATATGAATTGAATCAATTGCTATTTTAATTGGAGGTAGAACCATGTAACATCATCTAAGCAATTGTTGTTTCATATAACAATCTATTTACTAGAATTTGACTTTTATTGCAAATTTACTTATATAATTATTCAATGATTTGTATTCAAAAGTTATTGCAAAAGATATAAAACTCATACACTTCGCTACTGATACTATAATTTGACATTCCTTTTATTTCCTATACTATACTACTCTTTTAAAATACTCATACACTTGGCGACTCTAAGATTGCAAATTTGAACGGTGTGATCAATGCAAATTAGACTTATATTATCGTCCAATGAATTGAAAGCCTTTGATGTCAGTAGAAAAGTAGTTTGAACTTCACAATATATTTCATACACCTCAGCCTCAATTTATGTGAGTTAGTTTGATTTGGCGTGGAGTTCATCAAAGAAGAAAGACTTTTGAACCTGTGGTAAAAAATAAGTCATACATGTTTGCTTGACTATAAATCATTTTATTAGGAATAAAATAGATATTTTAAAGGAAAATTGGAATAGAGTAAATATAAGTATTTTAATGCTAAGTTGGGACAAAGGGAGTAGAAAAGTCTTGCTACTAAATACAGAAATATCTCCTTTTTTTTTACTAACTAACAATGAAAGGGAGTCATGTAGATTTAAATAGCAGGAGTACAAAACATTAAACGAACAAGTCTACTAACGCTTAAATGAAGATTAAATTTATTTTCAAACTAACATTATTATAGTTGTTGCATGGTAAAAAATATTTTACATGATATATATAAGTTTTTCTTCAAAAACTTCACAGAGTTACATACAAGCTCATATTAAGAATATTGTAACTTGTAAACAAATTTTAGTTGGATTTTGTGTTCCCAAATTCATATAGACCAATTCTTCTTTTAGCTAAGATAAATTGCTTTTCTTAGAGTAGACAAATTCAATTATTAAAGGATAATAACCTCTCTAAGGATGCACTAGATTTTTCTGTTAATATAAAAATAGTACCCAATTGAGGACTGAATACAAAACATAATTTAATCTTCACTATCCTTTTTTTACATGATGATGACTACAGTTTGTTTGTTCCTTTCATATTTATTTATAGTCCTTTGTCTATATCATATTAGTATGGTTTATTCTTTAATCCATCTTGATTTAGTATTTACCATATTTCTATTGTATTTACATTCTTAACTATCATGCTACGGCACTTTACTGGTATCACTAATATTTACTGGATTGCTTCTTCTTTTTGTGTACTTGTTGGTTGTTTTCAGATTTTATTATATATATCTCCCTCTTTATTTCTTCTCTTTTAAAGTTATGATAATCGGACATATGTCAAATATCTGAAATTGAATAATTATTTATATTGTGATAAATAGAAAGGAACAAGAAGAGTGTGTATATAATTGTTTGCTAAATTCTTTAGGCTGAAATCCAAGAACAGGTACCATTATTAGAGTATTCTCTTACTAATATTGAGGTAGTAAAAATGTATTTTGGACCTCAATGCAAAAGTCATGTAGTTATATTTTGAGGGATGCATCTATGAAGTTAAAAGACGTCAACTCCTCGAAAGATGCACTATCGAGTGAGCTGCATACAAGTCAAAAAGAAAACAAATTACTTACGAGACACATTGATAGCATAGAGAGTAAATATGTACAACTTGCAAGTACACTTGTTGGTTTGTCTTCATTGTATCCATCTCCAGGTGAACAATGTACAAGCTGAATCACTTAAAAGGTTAGTATGCTTTCTACCAATCATGATCCGATTAATATTTCCAAATTAATTTAGTGATATTTTTATAATTAATTAAATGAAGCATGGACTACTAAATTAAAATTGTGTATTTGTATATACTACCATGTAAAGTTATAGATCTTTCATTGTAATATTTACTCTCTATGTTTCAGTCTTTGTATTTCTGGTGTACTGAATATTTTGTCGTATCAAAGAAATCATGCTTGAATTTGGCACAAGTATGTGAAATGCTTTTACAAAATAGGTTAGTCCATTTCTCTTTACTTGTCTCATTTCTTATCTCAAATTTGAGTTCCATGTATGAATTGATTTTAAGGATCTCTTTCTTCTGCATCTATTATATTTCTAAACACTTCTAAATTTTTTGCATCCAGAGAAGCAGCTCCAAAAAATTTGTAGTCTTCGGCTTATCTGGTACAATATTTTATTTTAGCATGTCATATAACATTAAGAGGGGGTGACTGTTTTATTGTTGAAGTAATATTTCATCCAACTGAGGTGAGTTCGAGTCTTTTGATTCTAACTAGTGATTATTGATCCCCCGATAAATGAAAACAAAAACAACTATATTTTCAAAAAATTCTTGTACTAGAAAATAATAATAGTTGTTAAGCTAATTAAAATATAACTGAAAGACTTTAATAGGTTAGTAGATTTAAACAATATATGACATGATGAGTATTTGCAAGTGAATTTGTTTTTAACATTCTTCTCTACATTGCTGACTTTTTCCACATTTTTCTCAGCATTGATTATTTTTATGATTTTTTCGGCTTATTAGGAGCATTTAGACTCGTATTCTCTGCACTACCTTACTAATTAAAATAATAACCATATTATCCTACTAGTTAGTAGAATTCTATGTCTTGTAATTTAATAATTTTTATTAGCTTGTTGTTTAAATTTAATGTTAGTGAAATTCATAAGATAAAGGTTTCGAACATATTAGTTTTTTGTGTAAGTTTGATCAAATGATATCTTTCCCATTGTTTAGTATATATGGTCATTAACGTACTCCTTTTTTTGTAACTAAAATAGCTAGGTGTAGCTTCATCATGAACTGATATGGACTTATTGTTTTAACAGATGAATTGTTTGAAGTTTGAAGAATGCATCCTTGAAGACAATGGAGAACAAAGCGAAGAAAATAACTTTTTTTGTTTGTTAGGGTGATTTATAGATTTTTTTCATTTGAACATACACTATAATTCTATTTTTTGTTTTGTTTTTGTTTTAAGGAGCTTATAAGAATAATTCCATACAATTTTGTTGGATTACATGTTCTAATAGTGATCTATAAACTAATTCCTTATAATTGACAACAATTTTTCTCTTTCGTTGTAATATAGATGTGTATTTATGGGAATGCCAACTCATATAAATTAATTGAAATGGACATTACAACTTTTTAACGAAAAAATTTTCATATAGTTAAATGGGGATTAGCATAAGGAAATTGACAAGCCACGAAGGGTAAATTGGTCGTTAAAAAGGATATTGAACGATTGAAATTTTTGTCGTCGCTAAACAATCTTTAACGACCGGATTTTTAATACGGACATTAACTTTTAATGACCGGTGACGACCAATTTTTACCCGGTCGTTATAGACTTTTAACGATTGGATTTGGAATTTTAGCAACAAAAATTCCTTTCGCTAAAGGTCATTTTTCTTGTAGTAGTAGCCACACATTCATTTTTGTTCGATTAAGACCACTATTCAAGTCATCGATATTGATCATGACCGACACTCAAATTTGCACAAGAACAAACACAACAAGAGGTGGCCAAATTTTTTGGAAGGGTAAAAAAAAAATTCATCCAAAATACGGAGCCGAAAGCTCAAGCTTCTACAAAACAGTGTCAAAACACAATTTACAACATAAAAAACCAATATATATACAAAAAATATAATCCCAAGAGGTAGGTATTGTAACACCCCTCAAAATGAAGTAGGATAAAGTAGAGCCTCACATGGGTCCTATGGATTAATAACTTGTTAAAATAATGAAGAATAGACTTTTTAGTCAGTTTTAAAGAGTTTGGAAGTCAAACATCAAGGGATGACCAAGACATTCGAAAACTAGTCTTTTACGTGTTGGTGTGTTCTAGTATGTTGTTCATGTTTTTATGGGTTTTTGGAGTATGAAATCAGTGGAGGTGACCCTAGTGTCTTAATAAATATTTTTAGGGTCAAAACGTTCGGGTACGACTCCCCGGGACCACCCTAAGGGTCCCCGAGGAGGACCCCAACCCTTGGCCAAGCAAGCTGCCAAGGTAGCTTGAAGTTGTTCTTGGAGGGACTGGCTCCGCGATGCGGACCTGCTCCACCAATGGCCAAAAAGTGGCTCCACGTCGCGGAGACACCGCAGACTCTACTGTCTCGAATTTAATTTCCAGAAAACTTGTAGGAACACCTTCGCGTCGCGAACTTTTTTCCCGACGAAATCTTAAAAAATAAAACTTAGGTTAGACTTGTTTGAAAAGGTCCAACTAAGTGAGGGGTAGTTTGGGTACTTTGGGTTATTATTATTTTAAGTGTTTTTAACTATTTTAAAGGTATTAAAACATTTAAGAGGTGTTTTTGAATTCATTCTTCCAAAATCAAAATCCCAAAGTTCTATCTCTTTCTAAAGTTCTCTCAAGTTCAAGGAAGAAGAAGGTGGAGAGCTACGATTTCAATTGAGGGTTCCCTTCCACCAAATTTCATTGAGATTTCATCAATTGAGGTATGGTGTCTCTTCATCTAGGACTCATCTTCATCCTAGAGTCAATTTCAAAGGATTTTACAATGTTTTCAAAAAGTGACTAAAAGCTTGTTTTTGAATTCTATAAAGGATTCATGCATGAAAATGAGTTTAAACGTGTGGGTATGGATTAATTGATGTTTGTTTGTGGTTTTTGAATGAAATACTCCATGAACCCTTATCTTCTACAAAACCCTAAAATTTGCTATGAAGTGGGTCTATTTCTATAAATTCAAAGTTGATGGAATTATGTGTAAAGTGAATGGTATTGATATCTCTTGTGTTGTTTAATGTTTATTTATGATTAATTGTTGATAATGGATGGATTAAGGGTGGTAAGCCTTATGGGTGAAGTATTGGTGATCTTGCTGGCTATGGCTTTGGATTATGGTAAGAAGGCTTGAACTCTCTTTATTGAATTGATTGTTGTTGGCAAGTTGGATCCACCTTTGGTGGAAGTGTTATATCTTATTCTTGTGTGGTGTTATTGTGAATTGAAGGCATTGGTAAAGTTGTTGTATAATGTGGGAATATTGCATTATTGTGAATTGAGGCCACGAAGGGCATTATATGAGTGTTATTACATTGTTGTATTATTATACATATGAGGCTATATGTAAAGTCCTATATGAAGCTATATGTAAAGTTTGTGTGAAGCTATAATGTGAAGATGTTCTAATGGTATTAATGTGATATTGTATAATGTGGTATTATGCTAATGTGAAAGCATGTTTCTCTTGAAATGGTGATAAGTGGTGATGATGGACTATGAAGAGTCTCTATAAGATGATGTTGTAGCTTATATGCTATACTTGAGTATCTTGTCTTCTGTCAAGAAAGTTTGATTATGTATATGAGTATATAAATGTTTGGTTGGGCTATGACTTAGTAATGGAGCTTTTCCTATAAATGCTAAAAGAGGAATTCTAGGCCAAGACTTGAATTGGTAAGACTTAAGCGTAGTGCTTTTTCATGAGTCTAGATTTCCTAAGTAAATGTATAACCTTGAAAGATGGGCCTTAGGGTGATGTTCCCTTCTTAAGTGAAATGATAGACTTAGAGATTGATGGAGCCGGAACGGCATGAGAATCCTTATCTAAGAAAATCAAATGAGCTCTCCTTATGAACCTAGATTGGCTATGACTAGAAATGGGGCATTTCTTGGGAAGAGGTACTATGAGTTGGTTGAACTAGAAAAGGAACCCTCTATAGTACATATGTGATTGAATACTCTATGGAAACCAAGGCTAAGCACCGAGTGCATGTGGTTAGGATGGTGGCCTAGTTGAGCATGAGATTAGGCACAATGAACATCATTGGACATCTCTTAAACCATGTGCCAACAGGGGTTGCTTTTAGTTCTACCCTTGGAAAGTAGAACAACCTCCACGGAGTAGGATAGACTCTGGATTCCATACCTTGCTAGTATGGTTTATGTTGGTTAAGGCCTATTTCCATCATATGGGATGTGCACTCTAATATTGGATAGGTTCTACAATGTGTAGGTAGTAGTATGAGATGCTATCTACACATGACACGAGTAGGCTTAGAAGATACTAAAGTGAGTTCCCTAAGCCTTAGGGCTATTATGTGATTGTCCCCTATATGCTTGTGTGTCTCCTAAATGGTTTTATAAAGAATGTTGACTTAGTATGTTATAATGTAATGATAAAACCCTTGTATATGGTAACTCTTAGGAACACTTAGGTGTATATGAAGAGGTTGTATGGGCGGTCACTTCATTATTCACTTAAGTGTGGCTTAGGGTGACTTGAGATAGGGGCTTAAATGGTAATGAAGGACTTACTTTGCTATCTTTTTTTAAGTATTGTACACTTGTGTTAATTGAGTTGTAAATGATGTGAATATGGTCTTATTTGTGAATGGTGACTTGAAATGTGGGTTTATGCTTGTGGTTGTAAAGGTTTTTTAAAGAAGGTCTTAAAAGCATTCATTCCTTGTAAATATCCATTGTGCATGTTTTCTTGCATGGTCATAATACTTAGTACTTATTGTACTAATTCCATATTTCTCTATTGTTACAAGTGTAGGTGGTGGAAAGTAAAAGAGATCTTTTGAGGAAGCTTGGGATATTGACTCTTCTAAAGAAGCTTGGTATGTCCTCATATATCCGAGGACATAGTTGTTACCTTTCTAGTATTTCCACTTAGACATTGTATAAGACTTATATTTTGTTGTAAAGGGTTGTGCCCCTAAGATGTTCTATTCGTGTCTAAGATGGTACATGAGACTTAGAAATTCTACTTCGTTACATTTGAAAGATTTTATGAGTATTATGAATTTGTTTTAAAAATTATTTAAATTCCTTACGGTTTCTATTACCGAATGCGATGAATGAATGCTAAAAGGCTTTTATTAGACCTCCGAGAGATCGAGTACGCATGTTATGACTTGGGGGTGCTCTCGGGTCGTTACAGGTATGGAAATACCTCACCCCACAAAAAACGGAAAGCAATTTGTTCTCAAATGTAACAAAATACTACAATTCAATAAAAGAGACAAAGATGGAGGTAAAGAAGGGTCCTGTCTACACAGTTGCTCCATCTGTCCGGGCATCAGTGCCCGGTGTCACATCAACTACACTGGCTCTACTAGGGTTAGCCATGGTTGTGTCTGCCAATGAGATCTGCATAACTGAATCTACCATGTCCTTCTAAATCTCCGTAAGGACCTCATAAGAAGCCTCCTCATTAACGCCAAGTTGTTCCTCATCAATCTCAACCTCGGACTCAGCAGCAACCACCTCATCTCCGGTGGTAGCCGAGGCATATATGTATCAGCTAGCATGTCGGGAATATCCACCATCCCAAAAATCATGGACATATCTGTGGACTTCAACTGGTCCACGTCCTTCCTCAGCTTAGTAATAGCGGCCTTTAGAGTCGTGACCTCCTCAGTGGCCCTTTGGCCTTGCTCACACACCACTATCCGTGCCGCAAGGGCATCAATAGATGCACTAAGAGGTTTCACAACATTAGCAATGTCCCTCTTGATCATGCCAGGAATGGTGGCCTCAAGCCTGGAGGCGCGCCTATCAGCAGAATGGGCTACATGCCCCATCCGTAGTAATGCAGCTTGGGAGAGTGGAGGTCGGGAAGTAGCAGCAGCAAAGGCACCAAACCTAGGAGGCAAGGGAGTTGTAGAGGAACTAGGCATCATGGAAGGAGTCGTGCTATGTAGCACCCCAGAAATCTAATGACCTAAGCTAGAGCCTAACACCTAGTCTAGTAGCCTCAATGTTGTTAAATATGAAGATTAGGGTCCTAAAATGACCTCCCTAAGTTAGTACTAATGTTTTAGTCCCTTAACATCTAAGGATGGCCCCCCCACGGACCCCCAAGGTCCTTGAAGAGGACCAAAGGACTACCTAAAAGCTATAAAAAACCAGCAAGACTCACGAGAGGGGCACCCACAAGCCTAGGGTAGACTCACGCCCCATATGTGGGGGTCGTGATTCAAGTCTTGGCCTTCCCCAAAAGTCCAACGTCTCAGTCACAATCCATGTTGTAGCAGCGTGGTCCGTAGACCCACTCACGCCCCGTAGGTGGGGTCTCGTGAGTGGATGTCTTGAGATGGCCAAGAGGAAAGGCTGCAGGCCCAAAATACGGACTTGTAAGACGGGCGTGATCCCACCTATGGTCCGTGGGTAGTAGGCGTAGGTCCCCACTTGCAAAAGTTGTCTTGAGCTCCTCCAAGTGAGGGGTAGTTTCGTAAATTCTTAATCAATTAATTAAGGGTGGGGACGGTTATTATTAGTTATTTTAGACCTATATAAATACTTCTGTCATTAAACTTCACTTAACACCTCATAACTCACAAGACTCAAATTAGAAACCAACTCTCCTCTCCCAAAAATTCTCTCTCTAGGACTCCATTGAAGAGCAAGGACAAGGTCAAGCTAGGGGTTCAAGAACCAGCCTTTCTTCTCCAATTTCTTGTGGAAATCAACCTAAGGTATGGATGCTTTTCATTCTTGGGTAGCTATCACCCAAGAGCAATGTTTTAACACTTCCAAAAACCTAGGGTTTCATTTATGTCATGGGTCTTTCTCCAAAACGTTTTCAATTGTTTAATTATGGGTCATTATGATTGATTATGATGATTTATGATTGGATTAATTGAGTATTTCTGTATTTTGATGAAAATCTCCCTTGGACCAATGATTTTCCCTTCTTCCTAAATGGTGAACTAAGGTGTGACTTGATTGATCATGGAAGCTTGACAATTGATTTTTCTTACATTTATTAAGGTATTGAATCATAAAATCCCTCTATCCAATGTGATCATTCTAGAAGTTAGGGTTTATCTTGATCCCATATTGATGGAGTTGAAAGAGTCGATTCTCAACAAGTCCGTTGAGGCTTTCTCCCAAGGGTGAGATGGGGTACTTAGGTACCAATGTAGATTATGTGTTCTGGATGTTGATGGCCTAAGAAAGCAAATTTTAAAAGAGGCTTATGGTTTGCGGTATTCTATTCATCCAAGAGCCACCAAGATGTACCGTGATTTATGGGAAGTCTATTAGTGGAATGGCATGAAAAAGGATATAGCGGGTTTTGTGGCCAAATCTCCGAATTGCCAATAGATTAAGGTCGAACACCTAAAACTGGGAGGTTTTTTCCAAGATATAGATATTTCCACTTGGAAGTGGGAGGAGGTGAATCTGGACTTTGTGGTGGGTTTGCCTCGTACTCGAAGGCAACATGATTCTATTTGGGTCATTCTTGATAGGATGACTATATTAGCCCACTTCATTCCCGTGAAGGTTTCTTTTTCGGCTGAAGACTATGCCAAGTTGTACATCAAGGGAAAAGTGAAGTTGCATTGGGTTCCTTTGTCTATCATTTCGGATCGGGGTACTCAATATACTTGAAATTTTTGGAAGGCATTCCAACAAGGGCTTGGTACCAATGTTAAACTTAGTACCGCTTTTCACCCTCAAACGTATGGTCAAGAGGAGCGCACCATTTAAACCTTAGAGGACATGTTGAGGGCGTGTCTGATTGATTTCAAGGGTAATTGGGACGACCACCTCCATATGATAGAATTTGCCTACAACAATAGCTACCACTCAAGCCATGGCTCCATTTGAAGCACCATATGGTAGGAGGTGTAGATCTCCGATTGGTTGTTTTGAAGTAGGTGAGTTTTCTCTAATTGGTCCCGAACTAGTTTACGATGTCATTGAAAAAGTTTGGCTTATTAGAGAGAGGTTGAAAACGGCCCAAAGTTGGCAAAAATCTTATGCCGATGTTAGAAAGAGTGATCTTGAATATGAGATTGGTGATTGGGTCTAGTTGAAAATCTCACCTATGAAAGGTGTGATGAGGTTTGGTAAGAAAGGGAAACAAAGTCTCCGGTATGTGGGCCCATACCAAATCTTGAAACGTGTTGGGAAAGTGTAATATGAATTAGACTTGCCAAATGAGTTGGCTCCGGTTCACCCGGTACTCCATGTTTCCATGCTTAAGAAATGCGTTGGTGATCCGGTATCCATCATTCCTTTAGAGGGTTTAGGAGTTGGTGAGAGTCTTTCTTATGAAGAGGTTCCGGTAGATATTTTAGACCTGCAATCAAGAGGTTGAGAAACAAGGAAGTAGCTTCCGTTAAGGTTCTATAGAGGAATCACTTAGTTGAGGGTGCTATATGGGAGGCCGAGGCCGATATGAAGTCCCGCTATCCTCATATTTTTCCTTTTACTCCTATTCAAGCTTGAGGTAAGTAGTTCCTCTTGAGTTTTAAGTGCTTTGGGAGACATGAGTATTGTATGAGTTTTCCATGATTTCCTTATGTCGTGCATGTTCTTGTGAGAATTCATGTTAAGCATAAATTGAGTTTTCATGATTTATATTTTCCTCATGTTGATTTGCATTTTAGTATGATGATTGCATATTTGACTTTATGAGTTGAATTCATGAACATGCTTACTTTGTTTTGATGAAATGACATGTTGGCTGCATATTGTGGTGTTGAGCTTGTTTGAGTTGGAGAAGGTAGTTCCTCCCATGTTTATGTGAATTGATGAAGTTTCATGCATATTGAGTTAGTAGATGTAGTTCCTACTTCCTTGTGTTGCATTGACTATGTCTTGTGATGGAGTTGAAGTTTCCTCCTCTTTGAAAAGTGCATGGGGTGAATAATGCATTTGTAAGTTTTGCACATTTTTGATGTTTCATGCATGATGGGATTCTAGTCTTGAGTTTCTAATGTAGTTTGGTGTCTAGATCATCAGTCGAGGACGAATGTTCCCAAGGGGGAAATAATGTAACCCCCCGTAAATCTAATGACCTAAGCTAGAGCCTAACACGTAGTTTAGTAGCCTAAATGGAGTTAAGCATGCAGATTAGGGTCCTAAAATGACCTCCCTAAGTTAGTACTAATGTTTTAGTCCCTTAACGTCACCGCATGGCCCCCCAAGGACCCCATAAGGGTCCTTGAGGAGGACCAAAGGACTGCCCAAAATCGGTTAAAAACCATCATAACTCACGAGAGGGGAACCCACAAGCCGTGGGTGAACTCACATCCCGTAGGTGGGGGTCGTGAGTCAAGGCTTGGCATTCCACAAAATTCCAAAGTCTCAGTCACAATCCATGTTTTAGCAGCACGGTTCGTAGACCCACTCACGCCACGTAGGTGACGTCTCGTGAGTGGGTGGCTTGAGATGGCCAAGAAGAGGGCCTGCAGGCCCAAACCATCGACCTGCAAGACGGGGCGTGAGCCCACCTACGGTCCATAGGTGGTGGGAATAGGTCCCCTCCTGCAAAAGTTGTCTTGAGCTCGGCCAAGAAAGGGGTAGTTTCGTAAATTCTTAATCAATTAATTAAGGGTGGGGACAGTTATTATTAGTTATTTTAGACCTATATAAATACTTCTAAGTCATTAAAATCCACTTAACACCTGATAACTCACAAGACTAAAATTAGAAACCAACTCGCCTCTCCCAAAAATTCTTTCTCTAGGACTCCATTGAAGAGAAAGGTCAAGGTCAAGTTCGGGGTTCAATAATTAGCCTTTCTTCTCCAATTTCTTGTGGAAATCTACCTAAGGTATGGATGCTTTTCATTCTTGGGTAGCTATCTCATGCTTATCGTGACCAATGACACTACTTTCGATTCAAGTGCCTACTATCGTCGATAATATAGTAACCCAACTGATTTAAAGGGGACACAAAAGTGTCAAATATCGATTTGGGGGTTTTGTCACAAGTAAGCTAAAATTAGCGAAATCAACAAGAAAATCTAACAATGAGGAGGGGATTCTTGGGATGTGACCAGAATAAGAGTTAATCTAAATTATTGAGTACATGCTTTCGATAGAGAATTTAAAGTAATAGTGACTAGGCTAAACTATACGTGGGAATAAATTATCTCTTGAGCAACTTACCCCATTTCGAATGGGTTCCTCTCGGACACCACTTTCCGCATGAAGACCAGCCTACGCCTAACCCCACTCACTCTCTCAAGCTGAGTGTTAGGATATGGGACTAGGGCTCACCCTCTCGGGCTGAACCTCATGTCGACCCACTCCTTAGGCTATCAATCTAGCAGTCTTGGTTTCACGACCTCTCCCTCGAGCAAGACGAAAACACATGGGTGGACTTGTATTTGCAACTACAAACCCATTAAATTCAACTACAACTACTAGGTGAAATCAGCATTAAACTACATTTAATCTATCAACAAGCAAGACCCAACAACAATATTAACCAATATTCGCTAAATCACACCCGAAGAATGGGAGTTTTTAGCCACACATCAAGAGATATAAATTTATACCTAAATGAGCTTGCATTCAAATGGGTATGAAATTGAAGTATTGTTACAGGCCAAGAATGAAGAAATCAAGAGACCCAAGTCCAAATCCTTGGAGATGAAACCCTCTTCTTCTTCAAGTTTTCAAAACCCTCTCAAACTCAAAGCAAAATAAAAAGTACTATTCTATATGAAAATTATAATAATTGTTTTTCACACTAAAAATTTGATACTAAGCTATAACTCTCAATGAGTACTTATAGTTTTCAAATTTTTTTTGATGCAGCGGATCATTCGGCAACATTAGTCGAAATCGCCGATCAACTCGGCGATTTGCCATTTGGTGTAGTTCATTGCCATTTTGCACTATCCTTCGGCATCGTCATGCTCTGGGTCATTGGGCGATATAGTACTACTTCGTAGAACTTCTCGGTGATGCGTCGACTGCTCCTTTTTTCCACCGACTTGATCATTTCCTTCAGGGCTCAGCACACTGGAACAAAAGGCGAAGTGAGACCCTTCGGCGACTCGCCAAGTGGACTCGACGATCCTCAGACCTTCATTTCTTCGTTCTTTTCAGCCTCTTCGTTCCTTTTTGTGATGTAGTGTCCATGGTTTCCTAAAAACTTCATATACCTGAAACTTAAGGATTTTCATCAGATATTGAGATAAAATAACTATTTGAGGAGACAATTTCTATTAAAATATAGCCCTAAAATATACCCCAACTTAAACTTTTGCCTGTCCTCAAGCAAACTCACGTTCAGTCATTCAAAAAAGGTGTCTCAAATAGTGCTACACAAGACTCAATCATGAATGCACAGAGAAAGACTCAATTTTCTTATGCAAGGATCAATTGTGTACTCAAAGATTCAAGTTGTGACACAACATTACCAAAGATTCTCATGCTCACAATACTTGCTTCAAATGCAAGTTCAAGCTCAACCATAGTATGCAAATGCCCTCACAGAAAGGATGATTCCATATTCACACAATGGTTCAAAGTTAAAAGCTTCGGAATCAGATGCAACACTCACTCTCACAAGGAAGAACACAATGCATGCTTTCACCCATAGGTTTGCCCATATTTTCCAATCAACATTTGTTTCAGCTCACTCAAGATCTAAAAGGTCTTTTAAGGTTTATAATGGGGCTGAGTGCAAATGTATGGTCATTTAGGATCGATCACTTTCATCCTCATGAGGTGTGGTGCTCGCAACATTTCCTTTCCTTTTCCTTCATCATTCTCTTCAGTGCTCATAAGTCATCCTATTATTCACTTTCCTTGGATTGTTTGGGAACCCCCTTTCATTTTTCAACTTTATTCCACAACTTTTCTTTTCCATTTTTTTTCTTTTTTTTTCTGTCTCTTTTTTTTATATGGAGGGGTTCCATTTTACTCAAAACCATGTGTAGGAGGGGCTTTCCTGCACTTCTTTATTTTCCTTCTCTTTTCACCACACCCCCAACTTAGGCTTTTGGCCTAAGTTGGCTATTCAAACTAACCACAACTTCATGAGGAGTATGGATGATGGATTAAGAAAGGTCTTGGTTTCATCAAGTTTCTTCCAAAGAAAGGTAAGGCACAAGGGGGCTTCAAGAGAGAATCACACACTCACAAGGTAGGTCACAAAAGAGGTATATGACAAATTGGCTCACACTTGTAGAAGTTATCTAAGATCATATCAAGAGATAGCATCACTTAGTTGATTGGACCAACGGGGCAAATTCTAGGATCTATCATGCATAGTTCAAAGGTAAGCTCATCACACTAGGCATTGACACTATAAAAGTTAACAAGACTCCACACTTTTGCTAGTGTGCAATGATCATCACAAGAGAATCAATTTGATACAAGGCTAGTCATAACGCAATGCAAAGAGTTCACATATTGTCTATGCAATTTCATTTTGCCTTATCTTAGCCGCGCATTCTTGTTCGTTCGATTGAGAGCACTATTCAAGTCATCGATATTGATTGGAACCAAGACACATTTTTTTGCAGAAGAACAACCACATTCAACACATGAGGGGTGGAAAATGTGCGAAAAATTCAAAAAAAAATTGGAAGGATCAAAATCGTTTAGCAATTTAAAATAAAAGGAGTCATAAGCTCAATCATCCACAATAAGCAGATAAAACAATTTAACCGGAATAACCCAAATATATACACTACAACATAACTATCAACATAAAAGGTGTGAGCTTCACCCCACCACAATTAAAAAGTATTTGTCCTCAAATGCAATGAATAGAATCTGAAATGTAAAATAAAGAATGACAGAGAGGGAGGCAAAGAGAGGATCCTGGCGAATTGGTCGCTCCATCTGTCTGGGCTTCAGTGCCCGGAATGACCTTCTGGAATTTTAACAATGGCCCCCGGAGCTTCTTCATATGATTTAGCGGCAGCTGACTTACTCTGATTGTCAAAGTCATGAGCCACCAAAAAGGAGTGGATAGCTGTGAAGAATCTACATCTCCACACGAAAACAGTGGGGTCTCGGGGATTTGTTTTCTTGTTGACACTGGGCTTCTTGCCCTCATTATCTGGTTTAGATGGGTTTGTTGCCTTTTCATCTTTCCTAAAGAATTTCGCTCTTATATGTTGGGGTGGCATATTTCTTCCAGCAACTTTCGGTCTAGCCATTTCTGCAAAGATTTGAGAAAAAGTTAGAAGGTATTCATACAAAAGCACGGTAGTTTGGTTGCAGAGTCACTTCGCCGAACCAATCGGCGAAGGGCACAACGACTCAGTGATTCACCGAGTACAGTGCGCAAAAGATATAAGGGTGCAGACAAAGAGAAAACAATAAGACTTTCGATGAGTCGCCGAGTGCTTTTGACGACCTCATGCTTCTCGCCGAAAGTTACAGAAGCCATAACAAATAAGGCATGATAATAAGGGTAAGATAGGACACTTGGGCGAACCGCTGAGTTGTTTGGCGAGATCGTCACAGCTCGCAGAATGACCCAACGTGCGTCCTTGTGACTCACTTTCCTGAATTAAAGCCTACGGCCCCCGACAACACAATTAAGGCACACAACTCAAATTAGGCTTAGACCCAGTGACATTCATGCTCAACCCACAAATTTTAAGTCAGTTTGAAAATGCAACCTTCAGGAATTAACCATTTAACTTAGTACAGGCAAAATTTGCAGATCTAACAGGTAGACAAATATTCTAATCCTACCATAGAAACCTAGCACAAATCAACAGGGTAATATCATTGCATTAAGTCCAAAATCAATAGAAATAACTCAGAGTTTAGGAACCAACCTTTCGTGCTGACTAAAATGTAGTTGAGTCGCTAGGCAGTAATCTAATCCAACTTCCGAACACAAATCAACAACTAAATTATTCTAAAAGTGTAGGGATATTGAAAATAGAGTGTAGGTGTGAGTTTGGGCAGATAAAAAGTGAGGGAAAGTGAATGAAGTTGAAACTTTTAAACCTTTGGCTTGTAAAAAATGTCCAGTTCTCGCCCACTCAGTGACATTAGCTCCAATCGCCGACCCTCTTGGTGATTCGCTGAGTGAGAACTCGACTCACCGAGTTTTACAGGATCTTCAGTCATCGTGAAGGTCCAAATGGCGGTTTCCATCATTACCGCTGAAATGGTCGGCGATTCACCAATAGGCTCCAAATCTCACCGAGTTTTACAGACTCTAATTTTGACGATGTCTTCAGTCAAACGGCGGACAAGGTCGGATTTGCCGACCCCTTTGGTGACTCACCGACTGGATCTATTGCTTACCATCCTTCACTTTTTCAAGCACTTCTTATACTTTAACCTATACAAACAACACACCATTATTTTACCAAGAAATAAGTACTGATAATAATAAAAATAAATCAATTAAAGGGGTTTTGGGTTTCCACCCAAACAACGCCTTAGTTATCGTCGTGGCACGACACTAGTTCTCCTTCAAATCTCACTCTTGATGTTAGCCATAGTATCACTTGAAAAACCCCCTTTCTATCTCGGATTAAGGTGAGACGAGATATGACCAATTTGGGTCTCTAACTGGTTGATTGAAACAGAATGGGAGGTGACGGTCTGGCTAAGGGTAGAAACATCTTCTTTCATTCCTTTTAGCATTTTGTCCGATCCTTCAACTTTGTTGAGGATATGCGAGAGCATATCCTCAGAACTACCACCCTACGAGTCCTTTGGCTTTTGGCGCTCGTGGGGAGGCACATATCTGTCCTTCTCCCCATCTTTCCAATTAGGGTTTTTGTCTCTCCATTCTCGATCCTTTCATCCTTTATCTCCAGCCCAACCTTGGTTACCACCTTGCCTTGGGTAGTTTGAACGATAACCACCACCTTGGTTGGCTAGAAATTTCACTTCCTCATTATACAATGCTTTGAAATTCGCCTCCTTATGATTTGCACTCTCGATTCCCACAACATTGACACCACGGGTACCAGCCCCCATGACATTTTTTGACAAAATATCAAGTTGTGTCATGATCTTGGCCATTTTATGGTCTCTCTCATTATCTTTGTCCATCTGTTCCTTGGATAGTTTGAATGTGAGAGGGGAGACTTGGTCTTCACGGGTGTACCATGCCCTATTGATGGTTGTCATGCTATCTAAAAGTTGGGTTGCTACTACATATGTGATGCTTATCATGACCAACGACACTAACCTACAGTATGAGTGTCTACGATGGTCGACAGTATAGTAGCCAACTAAAGGTTGGAGTCCTGTCCCAAGGGAGTGGTTTTGAGAATCGATAGAAAAATACAATTTAGCTCTAACTACTAGTAGCTAAAGACATTAATGATTAAAACAAAGTAAATTAAAGGGGGTGACACAAAAGTGTCAAATATCAATTGGGGTCTTTGTCACAACTAGTAAATATAGCAAAAATTAACAAGAAAATGAAGTATGGGGAAATGTTCTTGGGGTGTGACCGCAATACAAGTTGAGATAAATCGTTGGGTACATGCTTTCAATAGGAAATTTGCAAGATAATAGTGACTAGGCTAAGCTTTAGATGGAAATAAGTTCCCTCTCGGGCAACTTACCCCATTTCAAATGGGTTCCTTTCGGACACCCATTTGCCGCATGAAGACCAGCCTACGCCTTACCCCACTCACTCTCTCAAACTAAGTGTTAGGATATGGTACTAGGACTCACCATCTTGGGCTGAACCTCATGTCAACCCACTCCTTAGGCCATCAGTCTAGTGGTCTTGGTTTCGCGACCTCCCTCTCGGGCAAGCTGAACACACATGGGTGGTTTTGTATTTTCAACTAAAAACCCATTAAATTAAACCATAACCACTAGGTGAAATCACCATTAAAATACATCTACCCTATCTACAAGCAAGTCCCAACAACAATATCAGCACATATTTGCTAAATCACACCCTAAGAATGGGATTTTTAGCCACATATCAAGAAATAACAAAATACACCTAAAATGATACTCAAATCAAATGGGTATAAGAAATTAAACCTTGATTTAAGCAAAGGAAGAAGAATGGAGAAGACCCACTTCCAACTTGGGGAAGATGAAATCCTTCTCTCTTCAAATCTCCCACAAAACCCTCTCCAAACTTGAGAGAAAATATCTAAAATCATACTATTCTATTCTGAAAAATAATAATAATGGTTCAGAACTTCTAAAATTAAGGAGTTTAGTTTATAGCCATCAGAAATTAGTGCAGGTGGATAGTTCGGCGAGGTTAGTCGAGTCCGCCGAATGACTCTGCGACTTGCCCTTCTTCTGTCTCATCGTCGTTGAGTGCTTGCCTACAACATCTTCACGTTCTGGACCATTGGGCGATATAGTACTATTTTGCGGAACTATTCGGTGAAACGCCGACTGCTCCTTTCATCGGGTTGTTGATCCTCTTCCTTTAGGGCTTTGCATACTGGAAAAAAGGGCGGAGTCTGTTCTTTCGGCGAATCACCAAAGGTTCTTGGAGATGCTCATGCTTCAGCTTCTTCATTCTTTTCAGCCTTTTTGTTCCTTTTTGTGGCTAAGTGTCCATGCTTCCATTGAAGGTTCAAATACCTGAAACTTAAGAGTTTTCATCAGATATTGAGACAAAATATGCATGCGAGGACACTATTTCTATCAAAGTAAAGCCCTAAATGAGTCCAATTTGTGGACTCATCAACACCCCCAACTTAAACTTTTGCTTGTCCTCAAGCAAACTTGAGTTCAGGCGTTAAAAAAAGGTGTCTCAAACAGTGCTACGCAAGTCTCAATCATGAGTGCACACAACAAGACTCAATTTACTTATGCAAGGATCAATTGTGTACTCAAAGATTCAAGTTGTGACACACCATTACCAACGATTCTCATGCTCGCAATACTTGTTAGTTGTGCAAGTTCAAGATCAACAAAAAGTATCTAAATGCCCTCACATGAAGAATGATTCCATATTCACACACAGAGGTTAATCAATTCAAAACCTGGAATCAGATGCAACACTCACACTAAAAAAAGAGGAACACAATGCATGTTTTCAACCATAGGTTTGCCCGTATTTTCCAATTGACTTTCGATTCGGCTTACTCAAGATCAAAAAGGTCTTTCTAAGGCTTGTAATAGGGCTAAGTGCAAAGGTATGGTCATTTAGGCTCAGTGACTTTTTCCTCGTGAGTTGTGGCATTCTTAAGGTATTCCCTTATTTTCCTTTATCAATTCTTTTTCTAGTGCTTCTAAGTCACCTTTTTATTCTCCTCCATGGATTGCTTGAAACCCGATTCCCTTCATACTTTATTCCACATTTCATTTTTTTTGTTTTTAAATTGAATTGAAGGGGGTTCCATTTTTATGCAATACCATGGGTTAAGGGGGACTTTTCTAGCACTTCTTGACTTCTCCTTTCCCTTTCACCACACTCCCAACTTAGGCTTTGCCATTCACTAAACCACAACTCAAGAGGATTGTAGGTAGTGGTTCAAGTAAGGTATAGGGTTCATCAAGCTTCTTCCAAAGAAAGGTAAGGCTCAAAGGGTGTTCAAAAGAATTTCACACGCTGACGGGTAGGCCACAAAAGAGGTATATGTCAAATTTGGCTCACACTCTTTAAAGTTGCCAAAGATCATCTCAAGAGGACACCTTTCTAAATCAATCAAACTAACAGGGAAAATTCTAGGTTTATTCATGCAAGTTTCAAAGAAAGCTAATCACACAAGGCATCGACACTTAAGTCAAACAAGACTACACATTTTCGCTAGTGAGCAACGGTCATTACAAGAGAATCAATTCGATAAATGGATAATCACAACGAGATGCAGAGAGTTCACATATTGTCTATGCAACTTCATTTGGCCTCATCGTAGCCGTACATTCATGTTCGTTCAATTAAGAGCACTATTCAAGTCATCAATATTAATTGAAACTGAGACTCAATTTTTTGCAAAAAGAATAGCCACATTCAACTCATGAGGGGTGGCAAAAATGTGTGAAAAATTCAAAAAAAATTGGAAAGGTAAACAATCGTTTGCAATTAAGAATAAAAGAGAGCCATGAGCTCAAACATCCACAAAAACAGTGTAAAAACAATTATAAGTTATAAATAGAACAACCCAAATATATACAAACGCGAGCAAAAAGTAAGTAGCACACACTGGTGGGCCTCACCCCACCACAAATAAAAACATTTGTCTTCAAATATATAACAATAATCCCGAGGTAAAATTAAGTAAAGACGGAGATAGGGCTAGAGAATAATCCCGGTTAGGCAGCTGTTTCGAGTTGGAATTCTTCAACAAACGTCACGTAAAGTAGAAGGTATATTGGGGACGTTTGGTGCACTGCTGAGTGATTCATCAAGCTTAGTACAACTTCTCTTAGCATTCTAATGTGCCTACCTCAAACCCACACTCTCAACTAACTAATCATCTATCATTTTGTGCGTTGGCCTGCAGCTTATCCAGTTCGTTCCTATTCAGTGACAGTGCTTTGACTTCTGAGGGATTCGGCGCTTCGCCAAACACTACAAAACTTCTCAACAACTGTGGATGTTCAACGGCTGTGACCCTCGAGGTCACCGATCAGATGGGTGAATCGTCGAAACCTTCCTAAGCTCGCCGAGTTTTTACAAATTCCAGGCTCAGAGAGTGCCTTGATTCAAACGGTGAAGTAGCACTGATCATCGGTGTCTTCGGCAACTCGCCAATTGGGTCTGCTGCTCGCCATTCTGCACCTCTTTGGCACCTCACTTCAATATGCAAGAATAAGACACTATTATTTGTACTAGTACTCAAATATAAGATAATATGGGGTTTTGGATTGCCTCCCAAACAGCGCCTTAGTTAACTACGCGGCACGACGCAAGTCAGCGACTATTCTTCATCCTCGGAGTTTCCCATGTTGTAATTAGGCGAGTCTTCGACGAATGATGGGTAATGGCCGATTTAAGCATCCTGCAACTAAATGGTCATGGAGTGAGAGGCTGACACTTCGTTTAGCATTTTGATGTTCTCCTTCATCTCATTTAACATCTTGTCATGTTCCTCGATTTTTTGTTCAATTAGTGACGAAGCTTCATCATCTTGCACATTTCTCTGCTTTCTCCCATGTTTACACCCTCGAAGGGAGGAGTAGTTTTCTTCTTTCATGGCTTGTGTTTCCAATTCCGTGACTCGGGTGGATAGAACATCCAACTGGGTTACTAGTGTGTCCCACTCCTGCTTTCTTTTTGCTTCTTTGTTGGCTTCCACCATGCCATCGTTGAGTTTTGCTACCACTTCATAGGGCTGGGGTAGCATGCTGCCCTCGAAATATTGATCAACTATACTTATATTCTCGTGTCCTAGACCTTGATAGAAGCACTCCAGTAGCCCCTTATCTGTCATCCCATGAGATGGGCATGGTTGCAGCACCGCTTGAAATTTTAGCCACATTTCTTGAATTGTTTCATCGCCTTCCTGTTTAAATGTCGGGAGGTTGTCCCTGAGGTTCAGTAGTTTCAGAAGGTGATGATCTGTGTGATATACATAATGATTTTTCATCCTTAGTACCTGTTCTGATATTCACACTAGCAAAACAAAACTACAATTTAGATTAGTATAACTAAAACTAGGAAGAATAAAATTTTTTATTCAACTACCAATTCCCAAATAACACCACTCCCCGGCAGTGGTGCCATTTTGATGCTTATCGTGACCAACAACACTAACCTATGGTATGAGTGTCTACGATCGTTGATAGTATAGTAACCCAACTAAAGGTTGGGGTCGTGTCCCAAGGGAGTGGTTTTGAGAATTGATAGAAAAATACAATTTAGCTCTAACTAGTCGTAGCTAAAGACATTAACGATTAAAAACATAGTAAATTAAAGGGGGTGACACTAAAGAGTCTAATATCAATTGGGGGTTTTGTCACAAGTAGTAAAAATAGCAAAAATTAACAAGAAAATCAAGTTTGGGGAAATGTTCTTAGGGTGTGACCGCAATACAAGTTGAGATAAATCGTTGGGTACATGCTTTCAATAGAAAATTTGCAAGATAATAGTGACTAGGCTAAGCTTTAGATGGAAATAAGTTCCCTCTCGGGCAACTTACCCCGTTCCGAATGGGTTCCTCTCGGACACCCATTTGCCAAATGAAGACCAGCCTACGCCTTACCCCACTCACTCTCTCGAGCTGAGTGTTAGCATATGGGACTAGGGCTCACCCTCTCGAGCTGAACCTCATGTTGACCCACTCCTTAAGCCATCAGTCTAGTGGTCTTGGTTCCGCGACCTCCCTCTCGGGCAAGCCGAAAACACATAGGTGGTTTTGTATTTGCAACTACAAACCCATTAAATTAAACCACAACCACTAGGTGAAATAACCATTAAAATACATCTACCCTATCTACAAGCAAGACCCAACAACAATATCTACACATATTTGCAAAATCATACCCCAAGAATGGGGGTTTTTAGCCACACATCACGAAATAACAAAATACACCTAAAATGATAGTAAAATAAAATGGGTATAAGAAATTAAACTTTGATGTAAGCAAAGGAAGAAGAATGGAGAAGACCCACTTCCAAATTTGGGAAGATGAAATCCTTCTCTTTTCAAGTCTCCCTCAAAACCCTCTCCAAACTTGAGAGAAAATATCTAAAAATGTACTATTCTATTATGAAAATAATAATAATGGTTCAGAACTTCTAAAATTAATAAAGAAGTATTTATAGTCATCAGATACTAGTGCAGGTGGATAGTTCGGCGAGGTTAGTCGAGTCCGCCGAATGACTCAGCGACTCGCCCTTCTTCTGTCTCATCGTCGTTGAGTGCTTGCCTATAGCATCTTCACGTTCTGTACCATTTGGCGGTATAGTACTGCTTTGCGGAACTATTCACCGAAGCGCCGACCTCACCTTTCATTGCCTTTTTGATCCTTTTCTTTCAAGGCTTCGCATACTGGAACAAAGGGCGGAGTCTGTTCTTTCGGCGAATCGCCAAAGGTTCTTGGCGATGCTCATGCTTCATCTTCTTCGTTCTTTTCATCCTTTTTGTTCCTTTTTGTGTCTAAGTGTCCATGCTTCCACTAAAACTTCAAATACCTGAAACTTAAGAGTTTTCATCAGATATTGAGACAAAATAAGCATTCGAGGACACTATTTCTATCAAAATAAAGCCCTAAATGAGTCCAATTTGTGGACTCATCAATACGGTTGTTGCATTAGTCCTCCAGGTGAAAGTTGATCAGCTACACCTTTATTCACCGAATCCAGGCTTCGATAGAATTATTGTAGCAAGACATTATCAGGTAGACCATGAGTTGGGCATTGTAGCACCAACTTTTTCAATCGCAGCCAAGTTTTGTGCAGAGGTTCTCCTTCTAGGCGTTTAAAGAGCTGGATGCTATCTCTTAGTGACATCATTTTCGAGGGCAGGAAAAATCGCACTTGAAATGCGGTTACCAGTTCCTCCCAAGAAGTAATGGATTCACGTGGTAGCTCGGCTAGCCACTTGCATGCCTCTCCCATCAATGAGAAAAGGAATAGCCTCATCCTGACCGACTCTTGAGAGATGTTTTTGAACGAGAATGGTCTGCACACATCTACAAAGTTTTGAAAATGCTCGTAAGGGTCCTCGTGAGCCAGTCCGCTGAAAAGTCCATTTAGTTGCAAGAGTTGCAACATGGTGCTCGTTATGTGGAACACTGCATTTCCTTCGGCTGGGGGTAAACGGATGGCTCCAACACCTCCTATGAGATGGGGGCCATTGATGTTGGGCTCTTAGACACCGTTGAGATTTCCGATGTCGTCTTGGTGGCATACCGGGCTACCATTGCTACCATTAACACTCATGCTTTCTGAAATATTCACACAGCAAAAAAACAAAACTACAACTTAGGTAAGTAAACTACAACTAAGAAGAACAAAAAATTTTACTAATCTAAAATTCTCAAATAACACCAATCCCTGGTAGAGGCACCATTTTGATGTTTATCGTGACCAATGACACTACTTTTGATTCAAGTGTCTACGATCGTCAATAATATAGTAACCCAACTGAGGGTTGGGATCGTCCCAAGGAAGTGGTTTTGAGAATTAATAGAAAAATAAAATTTAGTTCTAACTAGTCGTAGCTAAAGATATTAACGATTAAAAACATTGTATTTAAAGGGGGACACAAAAGTGTCAAATATCGATTTGGAGGTTTTGTCACAAGTAAGCTAAAATTAGCGAAATCAACAAGAAAATCTAACAATGAGAGGGGGATTCTTGGGATGTGACCGGAATACAGGTTAATCTAAATTATTGGGTACATGCTTTCAATAGGGAATTTATAGAATAATAGTGACTAGGCTAAGATATACGTGGGAATAAATTCTCTCTCGAGCAACTTACCCCGTTTCAAATGGGTTCCTCTCGGACACCCACTTGCCGCATGAAGACCAGCCTACGCCTTACCCCACTCACTCTCTCGAGCTGAGTGTTAGGATATGGGACTAGGGCTCACCCTCTCGGGCTGAACCTCATGTCGACCTACTCCTTAGGCCATCAGTCTAGTAGTCTTGGTTTCACGACCTCTCTCTAGAGCAAGCCAAAAACACATGGGTGGACTTGTACTTGCAACTACAAACCCATTAAATTCAACCACAACCACTAGGTGAAATCACCATTAAACTACATTTAATCATTCAACAAGCAAGACCAAACAACAATATTAACCCATATTCGCTAAATCACACCCCAAGAATGGGGGTTTTTAGCCACACATCCAGAGATAGAAATTTATACCTAAATGAGCTTACATTCAAATGGGTATGAAGATTTAAGTCTTATTACAGGCCAAGAATGAAGAAATCAAGAGACTCAAAACCAAATCCTTGGAGATGAAACCCTCTTTTTCTTCAAGTTTTCAAAACCCTCTCAAACTCAAAGAAAAATAAATACTATTCTATATGAAAATTATAATAATTGTTTTCACACTAAAACTCTGATACTAAACTATAACTCTCAATGAGTATTTATAGTTTTCACAATATTTGTGCTGCAGCGGACGATTTGGTGACATTAGTCAGAATTGCTGATAAACTCAGCGATTCGCCCTTTGGTGTAGTTCATCGCTGTTTTGCACCATCCTCGGCATCGTCGTGCTCTGGGTCATTGGGTGACATAGTACTACTTCACAGAACTTCTCGGTGCTACGCTGACTTCTCCTTTTTTCCGCCGACTTGATCCTTTCCTTTAGGGCTCAGCACATTGGAACAAAAGGCGAAGTGAGACCCTTTGGCGACTCGCCAAGTGGACTGGCGATCCTCAAGCCTTCATTTCTTTGTTCTTTTTAGCCTTTTTGTTCCATTTTGCCGATGTAGTGTCCATGCTTTCCTAAACACTTCACATACCTGAAACTTAAGGGTTTTCATCAGATATTGAGATAAAATAAGCATTTGAGGACACAATTTCAATTAAAATATAGCCCTAAATGAGTCCAATTTGTGGACTCATCACTATCACCCAAAAAGCCCCTTCAAACTATGTTTTAAGACTTCCACAAACCTAGGGTTTCATCTATGTCATGGGTCTTTCTCCAAAACGTTTTCAATTGTTTAATTATGGTTTATTATGACTGATTATGATGATTTATGATTGCAGTAATGGAGTATTGATGGATCTTGATGAAAATCTCCCTTGGACCCATGATTTCCCCTTCTTCCTAAATTGTGAA
>JAJOOE010000244.1:0-87264 GCA_036250405.1 Solanum raphanifolium
GCAAGCACAACTCATTGCAAATTCATTCATTTAAAAGCACAAAAATTATGGGCATTTGATGATTAAAACAATAAGGGCAAGATTTGTAAATTGAAATAGACATTTATGCATTCTAATTCTATTAGAGAGGCCCAGCACACAACAATACTATACAATCATTGCAAATGAGTACTAAATTTTCAAATGTAAACTCGGGATTCGGAAACAAACCTTAAATGCCGATTGAAAAGCTAGGCGGCAAAGAAATCCTAGTTCCGAGAACCAATCAACAACTAAAATACTAATGGAATATAAAAATATTGAAAATACTACCTTGGTGTGAGTTTGTGAAGTTTAAAAGCGAGGGAAAGTGAAGAAGTTCAAATTCTGAGACCTATGGCGAATATAATTCGTCCAGGTCACGCCCATTAGGCGACGTTAGTCGCACTCGCCGATCTACTCAGCGATACGCCGAGTGGTCACTTGGCTCACCGAGTTTTATAAGACCTTCAGTCAAAGTGAGGTCCAAATGGCGATCTTCAGCGGGCACGCTGACCTCTTCGGCGATTTTCCGACCGATCATTTTACTCGTCAATATGCATTTTCCAAACACTTTCAGTATTTAAACCTGCACCACTAACACACTATTATTTATAAAAGCAAACTACAGCATTTACAACCTTGGGTTGCCTCCCAAGAAGCGCCTCAGCTAACGTTGTGGAACGACGCGAGTCCTTACTCACTCTCCAGTGGTAGGGTTGGTCCTAGTGTTACTAGGTAACCCCAATAGTTCATTTGAGTTAAGAGGAGGCACTGCATAAATCATGAGTGTTCTTATCAGCTGGATTGATCTAGAATGAGAGCTAATCATCTGATTCAACACTTCAATATTCTACTTCATCTCTTCCAACATTCGATCTTTTTTGGTGATCTTTTGGATAATGATTTGGAGTGTGTCCTCGACACGATTGTTCTCCTTGTCTGTAGACTGTTTTCGCTCATGAGGGGGTGTGTACCTCCCTTGGCTCTTGCACTGGTTTTCCACCTCTGATATTTTAGTGGCTAACTCATTCAGTTGAGTCACCAGTGCAGTTAACTTGAAGTCCGCCTCGACTTCTTGACTCGTCTCAGCCGAGTTGCTACCATTTCCCTCAGTCATGCTCAGGGTATCTACCTATATCAACCACTTCAAGGAAAAACAAAACTAAAAATACAATTAGTAAACTACGACTATCAAAAGCAAATTTTGTCTTAACCAAAAGTTTTCACGTAACACCACTCCCCGGCAGCGGCGCCATTTTTGATATTTGCGTAATCAAGACACAATTTCCAATGCAAGTGTCTACGATCGTCCAATAGTATTGTAACCTAACCAAGGGTTGGAGTCGAGTCCCAAGGGAGTGGGCTTGAGAATTAATAGAACTATAAAATAAAGTTCGAATTAGTCATAGATAAAAACATTATCGAATATAAACATGTTAAATTTAAAGGGTGACACAAAAGTGTCAATTAATGATGGGGGTTTGTCAAAAGAAAGTAAAAACAAGCAAAAATGAAAAAAGTACTAATCAAGGAGATGGGATTCTTGGGATGTGATAGGAATACGGGTTAGACTAGACTATTGGGTACATGCTTGTGATAATAAATCCATTGAATATTTGTGACTAGGCTAGACTATAATGGGGGTAAATTCTCTCTTGAGCAACTTACCCCGAATCAAATGGGTTCCTCTCGGACACCCACTTGCCGCATGAAGAACAGCCTCTGGCTTAGCCCACTCACTCTCTCTCGAGATGAGTATGTGGGAGAAGGACTAGGGTTCACTCTCTCGAGCTAAACCTCATGTCGACCCACTCCCACCGACCATCAATTTAGTAGTCTTAGTTTTACGACCTCTCTCTCTCGAGCAAGCCAAAAACACAAAGATGAAATCGTATTCGAAACTACAATTTCATTAAGTTCCAACACAACTATTAAACGAAATTACATTTAAACAACAAATAAACTATCAGCAAGCAAGACGGAACAATTAATCTAACCCATACTCTCAAAATGACACCCCAATAGTCGGAGTTCTAGCTAGACATGTAAAAGAGATAGAAATTTATACCAATATGAGTTTGTATTCAAATGGGTATGAAGATTAAAGTCTCAAAACAAGCAAAGAGCGAAGAATCCAAGAGACCCAAATCCAAAATCTTAGAGTTGAAACCCTTTGAACCTTCAAGTTCTTCAAAAGCCTCTCCAAACTTAGAACTCAAAATTCTATGTTAAAAGTTCTATATTTAAAATATGATATTAAAACTTAATAATAAAATTTTATAATAATAATATCTACTCTGATACTAAGCTACAACTCTCAATGACTATTTATAGTTTTCAAAAATCTGTGCTGCAGCGGATCATTTGACGTCGTTAGTCCAGATCGCCGGTCAACTCGATAATCCACCCTTTGGTAGGTTTCATCGCCATCTTGCTCTATCCTTTAGCATCGTCGCGTTATGATCATTGGGCGACACAGTACAGCTTCGCAGAACTGCTCGGCGATACGCCGACTGCTCCTTTTCACCGCTGATTTGATCTTCTCCTTCAGTTCTCAGCACACTGGAATGAAAGGCGAAGATAAGATCTTTTGACGACTCGCTGAATGGGTTCGGCGATTCTTAGATCTTCATTTCTTCATTCTTTCAGCTACCTTTGTTCCTTTTTTACTAAGTAGTGTCCATGCTTTCCCTCAAACCCCAAATACCTGAAACTTAAGGGTTTTCATTAGATATTGAGATAAAATATGCATTTGAGGACACTAATTCTATCAAAATATAACCCTAAATGTGTCCAATTTGTGGACTTATCAACCATATTTCACATTTTGAAACTAATAGAATCAACAAAATTCTATTCCGACTCTCGAAACTCCAAAAGACTCCAAAAAACTATTTTTAAACAACTTAGCCTTTTAAAATAACAACATACTAAATTTTCTATTTATGAAATCAAAGTCCAAAACCAACTTTCCAAAAACTTAAACATTAAAGACTCGGGGTTGATATTGAAAGGTGCAAAATGGTAAATTCACGAAACTTTCCAAATATGACCGACTGGGTCATTGTATTTTTTTCAATGTAAACCTTATTTTCTATGTTCTTTCTTCACTTTAAATCCTCACTCTTAGAAAATCCAAAAAATTCTATGAAGCTCATTGAGTTGAAGTTGCAAAGCTTCAATAAAGCTCTCTAGTTTTTCTCTTCAATATTTGTTATGTTGCTCCATTTTTCTGATTTTTAGGCTTTCATAATGTGAAAATGTGGTAATGATTTTATGTTATGGCTTAGTTTCTCCAAAAACTATATCTTAAGATTGAAATTTGTGCTATTAAAAAGAGTTTTTTATACTTTTAAATTGATTTATCTGAGTCAAATATTCTTGGAAATGCAAAATAGCATGTGAAATCCTGTGTAGATAGCTTAAAATTTGCATTACGATGAGGTCTGAGTAACCCATTTGTATTTATATAGTGCATGAAATTTCTGTATAATGGATTGGGTGAAGTCAACTGTAAGGGTAAAAATACTATCATTATTTAAATATTTGAGCTTTGGACTAAAAATTATGAATGAGTAGCACTCATGATTGTTGTTAAATTGATTTGAGTGATTATAATCTTATGGCAAGGATGAAATTGAGAATGAGAGATGCTTAATTGCTAAATTTCTTTCTTGTATGCTTGATGAGTTCCAATGACAGATGGTGTAACATCCTTCTTAAGAAAAATGGTCATGGTTTGTTTGAAATTGTTATGTGTATCCTTCATGGAAGTCTGAGTACCCATTAGACGTGATTGATGAAACCTTAAGCTGAAATTGGACCATTTTTGGTAATAGTGGCACATGTGAAGCATTGGCGCTTCACAATGGTTGTCCAGCATTTCGCAGGTGCAACACCGATTAAGAATGAAATTTAAATTTTTACTAACCTCGACTTGCATTTCACTTGTAACTTGTAGGTCTCCATTAGTGAGATACCGATGATATGCCCGTTCACATAGATATTTAACAGGATACTATTTGTAGTTGAATTTGCACTAACACTGTGTAATTTTACATCTGCAATCCTTCGATCTAATGTCACTCTCACTGTGAGTAGAAATCTTAAATTCTTCTTTCATTCATATTCCTTTTCTTTTGTTAACTTTTTTTAGTTTTATCTGTTTTTCATAAATAAAATTACCAAAAATATGTACTTGTTCGTGTGTCAGCACAACTTCTCTTGCAGAAATTAACTTCAACAAAGGGCCAATCAAGAAAGCATAACCAAAAGCCCTCATCTTTCAAGGGAAAAATAAAGAGTAAGAACACGGAAAAAGCTCCCCAAACACAACCAATAAGGTGGAGCGCATCTGATTTTTCATTGAGGGAATAAACATGAGATATACTCTTTCAAAACCAACCGAACATTAACGCCGGAGAAAAGGTTCAACATAGACTATGATGACTTGGATGAGGAAGGTGATGGTAAGGATGAAGATAATGAGGAGGAGTGATTCAGAAAGTGCTTTCCCCTTTTGACTTTATTACGATAATATTAGGGACAATGCTTATTTTTAGTTGGGGTGTTTATTTGGTCATTTCATTCTTATTGTTCTTTTTGATGTGTGGCTTTGATGCCGAAGTGATGGATAATTTTTGTTTTTACTATGTCCTCTGAATTTGTGAGGAATGGTTTAAATGTCCTTGTTGGAGTCGTATGGAATGATGAACTATGCCTTACCAGTCATGCTTTTGTTTGTGATGAATTTTAGCTAGTTTGATCTTACATTCTCTATTATATTACTACCCATGCTTGATAATCACTCTTATGCTACTTCAATAGGCCTCATTCTCTCAATGAATTCACGAGCGAATGATTCAACATCGTCTTTGTGAATAGTAGTTAGTTAAATAAACTCCAAGGGTTTCCTTAATGCCATGATTCTTTCCCAAGGAGCAAAAGTTTCTTGATCCTATTCTTTTCTTTGAGTCTTTTTGAGTTGAACCAGGTTGACGTTTTCTTCAAATAGATTGAGAGGTGACTTTCTTAAGAAAATGTCAAGTTTTAGTTTTAAATTGAATCTTGTGTCACACCTCTTGCAAGAGGGACCACTATTTTTTTGTTGATTGGATACTGATGGTTGAAAATAATTTCAAAATGGGAAAGGTAAATTGGAAGCAATCTCTTGTCACGACTCCTACATTCTTTAATTGGGTTTGTGATTTACAAGTAGGAATAAATCTCTTCCATTGTTGTTAGTCCAAAGTCATTCTGTTTAATTGATTTGGAGACTAACTTGAAAATTTGTTGGGTTGTGAAGCCTTGTGTGGTAAGGCTTTTATTCATGCTTGTATATACATGTTTTCTAGAACTTGCCCCAAAATGTATTTCAAGGAAAAATTCTATATGTGGCTTGGCTTGAAAGGTGAACCTATTTCCTTTTTGACAAGCCACTCTACTTAAAAAATTTCCCAAATTGATGTAATCTTTGTCAGCCCCTCTGAGCTTGAACTGAATGTTGTTGGCCACCTTGTTGCATATTAGCTAACTTTTTTTGAGGCGATGATGAAGACCTTGAAATATTATGCTCCTCTATTTTTTGTACCCTCATGTCTCCCTAAATGCTATTAACTTGTGATGTAAGCTAAAATTCTATGTTTGGGAGAGGAAATATTGAATGAGTTGTGATGTAGACAAAAGCCCAAGTTTGGGGGTTTTGTGCACCAAGAGAACAAAGAGAAATGAGCTAAAAACATAGAGCGCCATAAGATTCAAAATGAGAAGTGCTTTATTGAATTCATAGGTGAAAGAATATTAAGAAGGAAAACATAATGTTGGTGCTAGCTCAAAGTTAGCACATTCCTTAAGTAAAAAGAAGAATGGGTGTTTGAAATGAGTGGGCATCATGTAAAGGGATAAATAAGGTTGAAGTAAATTGAAAATTTGAGTGGAGTGCTCAAAAGAAAGGTGAAAGCATTAGGGAGACATCTTAGTCACTTAACCAAATGATACCATACCTTTTTCCCAAGCCTAAGTTAAACCCACAAGTTCTTGGGATTTTGAGCCTTGTCAATATATATTAGTGGTGATTTATATACAGGGCAAGTGTATGGTTCAATGTGTGTATACTTGAATTCATTGAGAGTGAGTGTTTTTCATGATCTATAATCCCTGTAATTGTCATTCATATGTGTGTGCGGGAGTCTCCTGTGTGAGTGACATTACATCATTCATTTGAATTATGATGTCTCTATTATAATTAAGCTGCATAAATGTAACAAATTCGTGTGATTTCTTGGGCAAACCTTAAAAGTGGATGTCTTCGACTTGAGATGTTTTGAAATAGTCCTGGAATGAAGAATTATCCAAGTGTTGTTCTTTAAAAGTGCTTTGAATGAAAGGCATTTTGAAAGAAAAATATTTGCCTAATGAGTGGTGGTGGAACAAACTGTAAGTTTTGTTTGTATATAGAGTTTGTTTGTTTTTTGTTATATTGAGTCTACTATGTAATTTTGCAAAATATTATCTTGGGTGTGACTGAACTTAAATACTACGCTTACTGAATGTTTTGCTTGAGGACAAGAAATAGTTTAAGTTTGGGGGATTCGATGAGTTGGTATTCTAACAACTCATTAGACTCAAATTCATAAATAATGTTATATTTTAATGCTAATTTGGCAAGATGTGGTGGTGGTTGTGGGAGAGGGGAGGGGGTTAGGCCCTAATTCTCTTATATGCAAGCATTCCTTCTGTCATGACCCAAACTACCCCCTAGACATGACATGATGAATAAGATCCCGAGAGACCCTAAACAAGGCACTTGATATAGGCATGACACTAAGATAAACATAATAGAAATAAAGATACAAAGAAGAATATAAGTCTCGCTACTTCCTCTCAACATGATACAAAAATCATAGAACAAACACTGTAAATGCAGAGTCATACTAAGTCTGACAACAAGCCTCTATATCATAGGTGTGGCTAGGACAAGCCCTAGCTCATGAAATAAGTCTGAACACTGGAATGACTGAAAGCAATAAAAGACATGTGGGAGCAAGGTCCCTAAACCATGAGGACTCACCAAATCTCTATAAGAAGCTGATCAATCCAACTAGCCACGACCGGATGGAGGAACGTCGGTCCTTATATTATGAAATAATATAGGCATAAAAGATATATGCATCAGTACTTTCAATGTACTGAATATGGAAAATATGTGTAAGCATAAACGTTAAACATGCTAAGTCTTGTAAACATGATGATTCATGACCAATTTAAACATATCAAATTTTGATAAGAAAAATCATAAATCATGAGACAAGGTCAATGCAATATTGGAATGTCATAACATAAACTTAAATCGTAATCTTTGAGGAAATCATAAACTCTCTTGGGAAAGCCATAATCTTTTGTGGGATGTTTACCATTAACCAACATAGACCATGTGACCTATAACATGTAATCTGATGTCTTTTCCATAGAGAAAAGAGATTATGGGAATTGGGATAGGTCCTACAGGGCAGGTAGTTATGGGAAAAAGGAAGTGCTACTAGAGACCTGACCATATTAACGGGAGAGCCTCCATCCCAAAGCCTTCTCAGTGCTAAGTAAACTTCCAATATAAATAAGCATAATCATATCATAATCATAATACTTGAAAATGTAAGAATCTATTAATACCAATCGAATCATAAAGACGTTATTGCATTTCTATGCTCTTCAATGATAAGTCTATAAGACATTATTGCAGATCATTGTCACGACCCAAAGTACACTGTGAACGTGACATGGCGTATAAGACCCCAAGAGGCCCTATACAAGTCACTTGACATGCATACAACACAATATAATAGATAAAAAAAAGAAAATATCATAGAATAAGAAAGTTTGATATAAAAAGCAAAAATCTACTCATAGTCTTGACAAGACATTCTAATACATCAAAAGAAGTGGTCGGAATGTAACCCGCACACCACGTACAACATCTGGAAACTTAAACATCTGAAAGCAATAAAGGTGACTTGGTCCTTGGAACATAAGGACTCACTAAGTCTTCAATCTACAAAACAATCCAGTAGCAACGAACGGGGCGCGGAAGATCATCGGACCCTACATTAGTTAGACAATGTATGAACATGTGTATGCATTAGTACATGGAATGTAATAAGTATTAGGGGTATGCATACAAATGTTAAACATGATCATAAGGGGACATAATCAAAGACATGATATGCATAACAATGCTAAACATAGTGATATCATTTAAAGAAGAATCGTAAATCATGAACATGGTCAATACATCTTAAAATCATAAGGAAGATTCAAAAAAACCTTTGAAGTAGTTCTATTTTATTTTGTGGGATATTAGCTTTAACCAGCAATAGACCATGCGAGTTATAACATGGAATACAATGTAACTCCCACACTGAGAAGGGAGAGTCTACTTGCCAAGGCATAAATCCATATCATGATTCATATTATATTTGTGGATCCCCTAACTATCTCATTTAAGAAAATCCTACGAGGGCACGTAGTTTGAAATTAGAGGTTGCTACTAGAAACTATCCTGTTTGAGCCTCCACCTCAAAGTTCTTTCGATGCTAAGTTAAATCCCAACGAAATAGTCAATATCATAATCATCATATCATACACGGAAGAGAAAAATTAAGTTACTAATCCAAGCTTAAAATATCATAGAGTAGCTCATTAAATCTTGAATCAAGAATGTGTGAGAAAACCTTTCACCAATCACGATTCCTTAATATGTGACAAAATCCTTTCACAATTTCATAGATGCTTATCTTAAAGTAACCTATATCATAAAACCTTTCTTTTGATAAATCATGCATAACCTTCATGAAAACATCATTTATAGATTCATAGTTTCTTCACAAATTCATGTATTTGAGATCAATGTGTGAGAAAACCTTTCACCAATCATTATTCCTTAATATGTGACAAAATCCTTTCACAATTTCATACATGCTTATCTTAAAGTAACCTATATAATAAAACCTTTCTTTTCATAAATCATGCATAACCTTTGTGAAAACATCATTTATAGATTCATAGTTTCTTCATAAATTCATGTCTTTGAGAGTTCATAGTTAATAATCATGGTCAATGCATGGGTTTATGTGATATCAACTGGAAAACATGTAATTGAATCAATACCATAATAATAAGATCAAATCAATTAATTGAATCAACACAACTAGAACCCATGAAGAATTGAATGAAAACCTAATCAAATTGATGAAACTGAACTTGGAGAATTGAGAAACCTTTGGAACTCATTAGGTGAATGGAACCTATCGATGATACTCTACATACCTTGAGAATCAAATCCCAAAATCAATGGTTAAAAATGAGACTTGATTTGAAAATGCTAGCTTCTTCTTCTGTGAACTTTAGAGAGAGTTGAGGAAGATGAATGTGGATATGAATTAGGAATTTGAGTGAATGAGAGAGCTAGGGTAGTTTTAGGGGTACAAGGATAGTCATATGACTTAGAAATTGGGGTAAAACGACATAGTATAGACATTTAATGCATAGGAAAAACCCAAATACCCTTAAAAATAACTGTCGGATGGTTCCTATCGTTTGGACCTACGGTCCGTAGAACTTCCTATGGTATGCACTAGTCAACCATAGTACTAACTTCAGAAATCCAAAATTCACCTTACTTTCCACGACCTTTCTATGGTCTGTCTAAATTCCTATGGTCTATAGAACCCATCTGTAAAAAACCAAGTTTTAGTTTAAAAATTTCATTGAGTTTGGAACCTTCCTACGGAACCCACCTACCACTCGTCAACCTTCTTACGGTTTCACTTGCTCATTCGTATTTCAAACTTCAAAAACTTGAAATTCCAAAAACTCATCTTCAAGTCAATGAATCCCTTCCTACGACTCGTAGAAATTCCTACGGTTAGTAGGTTGGACTCGAAGAACCTACTTCAGTGCCAAAAATCTATATTTTCCTTTCAACTTTCCAACGTTCTGGGTTTTACATTCATATTGTGGTATATATGATAAACATTATAAAATTTTTTTATTATATGTACAACTAAATATATTATAGTTATGTGGTCATTGGGCCATGTAGGAGAATGTAACTTATTATTTTATGAGTAACTTTCACATATAGCAACTAAAAAATAGCCTAATTACTCTCTATAACTATAGTTTGATAATTACAATTTGTAGCTACATGTTATAGGGAGGAGAGAGGCGAGTGAGAGAGGGCAAAGAGTGGGAGAGAGGTGAATTGTATATGTATATCGGTTAGATAATTGTATATTATACATATGCATTTGTATATATGGCAAGTGAGATTGGGAGGGAGGAGAGATGCTAGCGAGATTGGGAGAGGGAGGATAGATTGTAGAGAGTGGGAGATAGGTGAATTGTATATGTATATCGGTTAGATAATTGTATATTATACATATGCATTTGTATATATGGCAAGCGAGATTGGGAGAGGGAGGAGAGAGGCGAGTGAGATTGGGAAAGAGAGGAGAGAGACGAGCTAGAGAGGGCATATAGTGGGAGAGAGGTGAATTGTATATGTATATCGGTTAGATAATTGTATATTATACATATGTATTTGTATATTCTGATGAATTATACATATACAAATGTGACTAATTATACAAACTCGAAGTCAGTCCACGTAATTAATGTATACTGTTAGTCGCAAGTGGTAATTATAGCAGAATATAGCTATGATGAGTAATTAAGTAGTATAAGTTTGCTTAACCGGATAATTTTCCCTTATTTTATGTGTGGCCTAATTAATGTAAAGCCCATAAATAATATTTAATAAAGAATATATCTCATTTGTACACCGATTATTTGATTGACGTAGTGGATAAAGTCTTAATTAACCTCTACAAATTGGTTCTCCAACCTTCTATTAGGGTCACAACATATTTTACACCTTTTCCATCATTGATGGTTGTGGTAACATAAGCTAGGGCAACACATGGCAGTAAAAAGACCAGTTTTGTGATTCATGCTTCAGGTATATTATTATATAATACAAATCTTTGTAATATTAATGTATTTGAGATCCTAATGTACATTAAGTTTTTCTTACACACTAGCGTAAATTTTTTAAATAAAACGTGCACTTTCTGAAAATCGACAAATTTTTATACTAGTTAAAATCAGTTTGACTTAAATATATATGCTAGTTTCACAATTTCGGCCAACTATTCGCTTAAACTCTGACAGGAGGATATCAACCATCAACCAATCCTTAACCATATATTTAAATCAAGAAAGGTAATTAAAAATTTAAAACATAAGTGAGAGACGTTACCCTAATAAATGCAGATGGTATCTCATCTTCTAATGAAGAAAGTACTTTCAATTAAGATCCTATTTGAATTGACTTACTTTAAAAAAACCAAGTCACTTTTTAATCAGGCGAGACACATTTATTCATAAGAACAAAAAGAATATTTACAAATTACCGAGCCCAAAAGTGATCCGGTCCAGAAACAGAAGCATAAGAAAATGGTACAAAATATCTGATAGAAATAATAAAAAACAAAATGTATATTAGAAAAGTGAGAACACGAACAGTCGGAAGCTTTCAGCTTCTTCCTTATACGCTCCTCTAAAATCCCAATCTTCATACACTTCCATTGTTGTGATTCAATCTACAATCAAGGTGAGATTTTTAATTCTATCTACAATCAATGTGAGATCTTTAAATCTTGTCCTCCAATGTAAAAAGAGTTTTAATGCATGCGATGACACGGTGATGGAATCGCTCTCGTCTTCACTCATTTGAACCAATCAAAACTCTAAGGTTAGTTCTTTCATATCATCGCTCTACCTTGTTTATCTTTGAAACCAATTATCATGGGAGTTGTGAATCCCTCGATTAGATCTGCTACTAGTAAGTTGCGATCTTGGTGTAAATGTAACTCGTCATGTAAAACAAGTTCTACTATTGCGCCGAAGCTTAACTCTAACCTTCAAAATGTGCAGATCCACTATCCACAAATGCTATGACCAAAATTAAGGCTCTATGTTTCAGCTCTATCTTATTGTAGTTTTATCTCCCTACAAAGTCTCAATGGATTGAACACCATTCAGGATTAGTACAATTATTTAATCCATTGTTTGGACGATTCTACCACAATGAAATAAGAGAACAATTATGTTGCATCCTTTATTAGGTTTCTATAGATCCACCTTGTTGGTGGTGATTTTTATCTGGAACTAAAATTTTGATTTGGTACTAATGGACACCCCAAGTTCTCACCATGTGTAAGTACACAAATCTATTGAATTTATATCAAACTTTAGCTTATCATTATAGAAAATTTTACCTTAGCAGATTGAACTAACATGAAATCAATAATGGATCATGGACTATGATATGCATACCACTATTTGCTCTGTTAATTGTGTAGATGCCTCCTTATGTATGGTGTACCATACTTGGCTAGATTAAGTATCCTCTTTTTTGTGCTATGAATTTTTTGAAATTGGTTAATCTAAAAATCACCTGCAAAAGATAAAACTAGATTAGTAAGAAACTCTACAAGCGTATTAACTTTTCTAAGGGAATGTTTACTCTTGCCAAATATCTCTTCTCAATCTCCTGATGATACTAATCTCCTGTGCCACACTCCATGACACTTTCCACTCTCCCTCTAAAATATGCACCAGAACTAAAGAGTCAGTCTGAATAATGATATTACCAATTTCATGCTCAATACAGTAATTAAGACTCTCCCTTGTAGCTCTAGCTTCCGCTACTATGTTGGTTGTATCAACATTCTGAAAGCTTAGCTACTACCACATTACCACTGTGATTTCTGACATAAAAGATTGCTGAACTAGGACCATAATTTTTTTTAGATGCCCAATCAATGTTGCATTTTCATAAATTAGGAGGATGAGGGTTCCACCTAACAATTCTAAAAGAGAATTTAGGTTTGTACTATTCCAATTCTGAAAGAATAAGAGGCCAAGAGTTGCTGCTACATTTCCCTTTTAATCTAACAAGAATGAATTTTAAAATTGTATCATTAATACCCCATAGCACTCTAAATTCTGAAAAGGAACCTCCATGAATAATAGTATTCATTAGCTTCCACATAAGCTATAAAATAATTTAAGGATAGCTTGTAAAACTACCTTCTCTCTATAATTGCCTTCTACTGCCCACCACAACCTTATGGACTGCTTCAAGTTTAGAATAGGGCCCACAATTCCAATAGCGCTAAGTAACTGGCTCCAAATTCTTATAACATGTTATCCTATCAGAAAAAGATGTTCCATAGTATCTTCTTCTAAAATTATACAATGTCTACAATTCCAAGAATTATCAGAGTTCCATCTACGCACTAGAGAAGCCATAGGGATCTTTCTAAACCAAATTCTCTGAGCAAGAAAGGGGATTTCAAAAGAAATCCCTTTTATCCACAATCTCACCATGTCTTAAACCTTTTCTTTTTTGTACCTCAATAGCTCAAACTGATTTAACAATGAGCTTACCATTTTTAATTTCAGTCCACCAAGCTTCATCATCTAGATTACAGAGATATGCAAGATGCAAGTTAGATTGGACATGTACAACATACTCAAGAATAAGATCTCTCATTGTTGGATAGTTCCATGTCCCTTCCTCCTTTAGAAACTCACTAAAGTCTTTGATGGGTTGAGAAGTCTGCACCTCAAATGCATGTAAATGCAAAGGTCCCAGATTATACAAGTTATGCTACCAAATAGTAGAAGTGTCTCCTCTAGGTTCCCACCATATGTGATGTTATAGTAATCCCCGCCCCCTCCCCATATACCAACATGTGTTTCCAATTATGGGAACCTCCTTTCCATTGAACAAGGGCATCTCTTTGCTTCCAACAATACTTTTTCCATATAAAGTTAGATCATAATGTACTTTGAATTCTAGAATACCTTTTAAGTATTTTTATAGTGTTAGCTTAACTAAGGAAATATTTTTAAGCACTTATTCATAACTTGTGATTTTTTTGCCTTATAAGAAAAGAGATATAATCTTATACAAATAGACTCTTAGTCTTATCTCATGCACTACACTAATCTAGCAAGAGAAAAAACCTTTAATATCAATACATTATACATAATTCAGGAGTATAATGTATTCAATATTAAGAACTTTAAGATTGAATTCATTAAATTTAAATTATGAATATAATTTGGGAATTGTAGTAGATTAATTATGGTTGAAACCACCTAAAATGAGAGTTTCAAGTTCCATATAAGATAATGTAGGAAAATAAGTTAACAAATTAAATTTAGAGAAACAAGAAAAGAACAATATGGTTTGAGCATAATCTATGAAGGCTTACATAAACAGCAAATAACAAGTAGTATCAGTTTATTTTGGGCTTACATAAGGGATGTACTTTGTCAAGCCTTCATATTTTTGGATGAAGGTTAGGAATTCAATTAACAGTAAATCAGTAATAGTAATAGTAATATTTCCCAATGTAAGAAATCGTTGATGCAATTTTAGTTAGTTACAACATAAATTTCTTAGTTACTATAATCTGATTTCTATATGATTTTTAAAAATATATATTCTTTTGTTTGATTTTTCAAGTTCTTATCTACCTGCCTTATTTATACTAATTTCACTTCTAATGTAGTAACTTGTAATATTTTTATTATGTTTGGTTGAAATTATATTATTTGATTATTAACGTCTATTATAGTTGATTTCTTTATTTGAATATTGCTTTGAGTATGTTTCATCATCAGTCACGAGAGTCCTGTATTGGACTTTGCAATGAAAAGCGCCAACGGGATAATAATAGTTGCATGTAAGTAAGAACCTATGAAGCCTAATACTTGACTTACAACTTCAACTTCATCATTAATTTGATATAGTGTTGCTTGTTGTCCCTTATATGCTATTTGTCTTATTTCCTCTGAGATAAAATCAATTCTTAATTGGTGATTTTCCTCTGCCATTGAAAAAAGTGAGCAATTTTGATGTGTTCTTTTAACATGTAAAATAATCTTTTTCTTTTATAGCTTTCAAGTTAAATTTCATAATTTTTCAAAAATTGGAAAAACTACAAAAATTATTTCTACTTTTTTTCAATTCATTTAACTCATAAAAAGTCAAAAACAACTCCAGTTTATATTTTTGACCGAACACAATTTCATGCAATGCAATTGTGTTCAAAATTGCTCACTTTTTTCAATGGCAGAGGAAACTCACCAATTAAGAATTGATTTTTATCTCAGATGAAATAAGAGAAATAGCATATAAGGGTCAACAAACAACAATATATCAAATTGGTGATGAAGTTGAAGTTGCAAGCCAAGTATTAGGCCTCATAGGTTCTTACTTACATGCAACTATTCTTTATCATGTTGGCGCTTTTCATTACAAAGTCCAATACAAGACTCTCATGACTGATGATGAAAAATATTCAATACAAGACTTTCAAAGGACAATTGGAACCGGATAGTGTTTTTGTCATCATATACTTAGAGTTAAAATATTTGGCGATACAAGTGATATTCAAATTTGTACAAAAATATGTTGTGAAAAACTCTATAACACAAAAATTTATGGATGGTTGAAATTGTGTAAAGATTTTAAAGAAAGGTCATTCTAATTTCCCTCCGTTGAGACTAGAAGGAAAAGAAGAGAGAATTGTAGTTCTCTTGATGACTCAGTGTACACACTTGAAACCTAAAGTTAATTGTTCTCTGAATTTAATTATTCATATTGTTCTTCTTTAACCTGTAGAAACTTTGCAAGAGGAATCAGTATATGGATTCTACACAACCAAAGTCCTCATACTGGAGATATGAAGAGTTTTGCGGTAAGAAGAGCTGAAATGGTTGTTTAATATGAAGTGCTTAGATAAGTATGTTCTTAATTCACTATACTAATGCTTTACCATTTGAAAATTTCATAAGGCAAAGGGAAAAAATGTTGATTGAGGAAAAATGTGGACTGAGACTCATAAGGGAAAAGATGGATGTTATATAACTGAGGTGGCTAGGGAGATAGGGCTAAGTATTCTTTCTATACATGGTTACTCGAGTAGACTGAAGAAATGATTTTTTCTTGGGTATTAGAAATTCGGTATGATTGTGGATATTCTCACAGAGAGAAGCCTTATTGGTATTCCACAACCCAATAGTAGATAGATTGTCTTTGCAGTCTGATAGCTTTGTCAAATGAAAGAAGAAGGGGGTGTTAAATAGGTGGAGAAGATGAAGCACACGCCTCTTTCATGAAAATTTAAGAGTCAATTTGTGCATAAGGCCCTTTGTCATGCCAATGTACAACACAAGATGACCACTACATTTTTTTTCATTTTTTTCTTCTTCCAAGAGAAGATTAATTGAAAAAGACTGTAATGCCCTTTAGAGAGTCTCATTTTCTTTTATTCATTAATTGAATAAAAGCTAAACCGAACATCTAAAAATTAAAAAATAGGCGTATTATGTAAGAACCCGTTTGATTCTAATAATTAAGACCAAAGATTAAAAAGTAAATCAGCTCACTAACACAAAATTCAAACATCTAATATATTTTAAAGATCAAACAGTATAAATTAAATAAAAAAATAAAAAATAAAAATTTTAAAAAAATAATATAGATTGTGATAGCAAACTAAATCTTTTTAAAAAATCTAACAAAAATAGTCATAATCCGGCACTAAAATAGCTTCTATTAGTTAAAAAAATTGTGATAGTGATGGTTTCGGATAGGGGTTGAGAGAATGAGAAGATTTATATAGATTTTGGGGTAAATGGAGGTCGCAAAAAAAAAAACTCCCCGTAAAATTATTCGATGAAGTTTTGACATGAAACTTATATCATAAGATAGTCATTGAAAAGCTCTATACGTTTATGTAAGGGGCATAAAATGGAGATGACCGGAACTCCATCAATCTAAAACGAAAGTGATGATTAGTATTCGATCTTTCTGCAGGATTGGTTGGAAATAAAGGGGAGAGAGGAAAAATTAAAAAAAATAATAGGGCCAAAATCTGATTTTTGAGGTGTTTTGTATTATGATAGGGCCAAACAAGAGTCATTGGATAAAAAAAAAGATGAATACAAATGGATTAGGTTGTTATAATTGGATTCAAATTAGCCCAATTCAATCAAAATTGAGCCCTTTGGGCCAAATCATTTTTTTAACATAGAAAGACAATAAAAAAATAACATTAAAAAACAAACAATACAAATACAAATACAATTAAATACGTCAAAAATTAGCTGTTCACGATGGGAATTATACTTTGATGGAGCAGTTAATACAAAAGGCACAAGGACTGGGGCGATTCTCTTATCGTCCACAGGGCATCATTACCCAGCAAAAGCTCGACTTTGTTTCTTCTATACAAATGACACAACAAATGACGAAGCGTGAATCATGGGTCTAAATATGAAAATAGATTTGGAAGTACAAGAATTAATTGTGTTGGTAGATTCTGATTTGCTTATTCGGCAAGCTCAAGGCGAATGGAAAACTAAAGACCTCAAGCTTCTTCCATACAAACAATGTGTTGAAGACCTCAGCAAAATGTTTAAGTTCATCGAGTTTAGATATATCCCAAGGTTTCATAATGAATTGACTGATGCCCTGACTACTTTGGCCTCAATGCTTCCATATCCTAGCAACACTTGCATCACTCCTTTGGAAATTCAAGTTCGTGACCAACACTACTATTCTAACACAATTGAAGTAGAACCATATGATGAACAATGATACCTAGAAATAAAGCACTTTCTTGCAGACAAAAAATATCCAAAACATGCTAATGGAAGCTAGAAAAGAACTATTAGGCGCCTGGCTAGTGGTTTCTTTTTTAGCGGGTAATTTAATATAAACAAACCCTAAATTTAAATTTGTTGAGATGTGTGGATGTTGAAGAAGACGAGAAAATCATGAATGAATTACATGCTGAGATATGTGGATCACACATGAATGGATATGTCCTTGATATAAAAGATACTCCGAGTAGGGTATTAATGGCTTACAATGGAATGGGACTGTTTTAGCTTTGTGAACAAAGATCATTAGCGTTAAGGTAATTTAATTCATTCACATCCTTCAGAGTTACACCGTTTGGACACTCCTTGGCCCTTCACTGCATTTGGAGTGGATGTCATCGGACAAATTGAGACAAAAGCTTCAAAAGGACATCAATTCATTTTGGTCGCAATTTATTGCTTCACCAAATGTGTGGAGGCAGTCACTTTAAAAGTAGCTACTAAGAAGGCAGTCATGGATTTTTACCATTCTAACATCATTTGCCACTTTGGTATCCCAAGAACTATCATCACATACAACACTGCAAACCTATATACCAATTCAATATTGTGCATCACAATTCTACTCCAGACCGATCAAAAGACAATGAGGTTGTGGAAAATGCCAACAAAAACATCAAAACGATCCTCGGAAAGATGGTTCAAGGCACCAGAAAATGGCATGAAAAGTTACCTTACACAGATTTGGGATATCGTACGACAACACACACTTTGATTGGTGCAACCCCTTACTTGCTGTTGTATGAAACCAAGGCGGTAACACCACCAGAATTTGAAATTCAATCTCTCCGCATTGTGGAAGCTAAAATTGAGGATGCTGAATGGGTTAAAACTTGATTAGATTAGCTGACTTTAATAGATGAAAAAAGATTGGCGGGCATTTGTTTTGGATAGCTTTATCAACAAAGTATGGCTCGTGTATATAACAAAAGGGTGCACCCAAGACATTTTGAGGTAGGCCAACTTCTCTTAAAATGCATTCTTTCCGTACTAGAAAAAAGCCAAGAGAAAGTTTGCTCCAAATTGGCAAGGTCCATATCTTATCAAGGAAGTTTTGTCCAAAGGAACATTGCACCTTATTGATGTGGAGGGTTAAATCACAGGCATAATTATTAATACAAACACAGTCAAATGATACTACATCTAATGCATTTTAACATACACTGACAAACGCCGGTTGGCATTTTATGGTTGGGAAGATGAGGCCCCTCGTTCCAAGGAAATAAAAAAGTCAATCAATGAAAAAAAGTCCTCTCTTGGAAAGTTTGAACTACGCTCGACTTGATTCTGAAATGATACATTGGCAACCCTTTTGGGTTCGGTCAAACCATCAAAAAAATTAATATTCTATTATTCATAAGAGCTAGGGTATTTTTTTTTATTTGGTTACAATAGTTCCAATATTGTAGTTGATGAGTTTATGGTTCTGGTCGACAACTGACTTTCTAAGTAACTCTTTAAGAATACCAGATTTAATATGTTTTGTGTAGAAAATTAATCATCAAGAGAAAAAAGAGACTTATAAGTGAACACTTGCTGGCACCAAAAGACAAAAAGATAAGAAAAAAAAAGAGTCTTATTGGTGAAAACCTTCGCAGGCACCATAAGACGACAAGAGAGAGGATCTTATCGGTGAAAAATCTCACAAGCCCTTAAGATAATGAGAGAGAACAAAATGAAAATTTCTAATTGGAGGGAACGTGGAAAGAGCACCACTTCTCAACCCCTCTACATGAAGTGCTGCTAGGATACATAAATCAATTTCAAATTACAAATGGTTTAAACTTTGAGAACTAGACAACACAAACACATCAAGAGTCAAATAAAAAAGTTCATGTCATGACTCATTCAAAGTCAATATATGCCTCTAGATAACTTCTCTTTGTCTTGTTCCTTAAAAGGAATACCCTTTTTAAGTATAAGTCTTTCTTGATTCAATATTTTAATATTCTTAAATCTAACATTTTTAGTCCCTTTCTTACATTCTTGTTTGAAAGAGGTTGCAAAGCTCACGACGGTTTTCCCAAAAGGAAAAGTTGAATACCTGAGTCAATATGGCAGTGATCAAGGACTAAAGACACCTCGAATATATACCCAAAAACATTGTGTGTGAAGAAAACAATAAATCCTCTTAAGTGATGAGAGAATTTTCAAAAGGAATATTCATTCTCCAGGAAATCAATTGCACCATGGCATTTAGTAGTACCAAGAAGATTAAGGTCTCTGATTAACAAAGAGGAAGCTTTAGAAAAGGGGTTCAGCCAAGGATTTCAGTTAGAATGTAACAAAATGGTCGAAAGTATGGTCAAGTCATCAGAACACCAAGGCCGCAAACCAACTATCATTTTTATACTAACAATTATTTTCTTTCTTTTGCTCAACAATGGGACAAAAGAAAATGCAGTATTACAAGTCAAAAAGATGAAACATCACAAAAGAAGTTCTCAAAAGTCTTCACATTTTTTGGTGTTTCATCACATGCTATTTGTATTTTTTGCCTTTCAATTCGTAAACTTCGAGCAATACGTCTGGTCTCATTCTCTTATTAGGAAAACATCTTCTAGTTGGAAAAATCATGTGCAATACACACCGGTCTTTCATTCATGTTCAATACGCACTAGTCTTTCATTCATGTGCAATACACACCAGTCCTTTATTCCTCAATATGCACCATATGCTTATCTTAGGCAATATGCACCAGCCTTTCATTCATGTGCAATATGCACCATATTCATACTTTAGGTAATACACCCCAATCTGATGTCAATCCACAAGGTAAACTTCCCAATTGAAACTCCCGGGGAAATATGCCTCATTCTCCCTTTTCTTCCTAGGGTTATACGTCCTAGTTTGAGATTCTCAGATCTTTTCTTTTCCTAGAAAAAGCACAACCTGTTCGGAGTTTTCATTTTGTGACATTAAGTTTTTAGTTTCTATCTCCAACTCATGTCAAACACATACACTTGAGAATGATTCACATTATTCCAAGAGAGCATCAAGATCAATCTTAAGAATGATGCACAGAGCAAGTCAAAGATCGACACACTAACCTAAGAAGAGACATCAAGTAGGGATCTTGTAACTCCTTGAATGTAGTGAAGCATAGTTCTCTAGGTCTTTTATATTGTAATTATAGACAATAGATGGTGATAAGCAACAACAAGCAACGTTTGACCACTATGTTTGATAATTTTGTCTATCTAATTTTCACGAACTACACTAACCTAATTTCCTTCTAGCCAAGCATATGTAGGCAACCTCGAAATCAAGGTTCTGTCATCTTTTTCAAAATGGCTTTCAATGTAGTTAGAAACATTAAAAAAATTAGCCATTTCGTCCACTTTCTTTATTTGAAAACTCTACATTATTTTAACCAAAGAGGGGCATGCTGTGAACACCTAATTTTTGTCGTATTTAAATTACCCCTAGAATATATATATATATATATATATATATATATAGTAAGGTCATTTCTCGTATGTAATTGTTAATTGAGTTTTTTTTATTGTCTTTCTATGTTAAAAATTGATATGACGCAAAGGACTCAATATTGATTGAATTGGGCAAATTTGAATCCAATTCTAACAGCCCAATTAATTTCAAACCCGATCCAATAACTATGGCTCATATTTAATCCTACCATTCAGAATTTATTGATCCAATGGCTCTCATTTGACCCTGTGACAAATACAAAAGACTTCAAAAAATCAGATTTTTGGTTCTAATATTTTTTTTATTTTTCCTCTCCCCCTTGTATTCCCAACCACCATAGACATCGTCAACCGCCACCACCATTGTCGGCTTCCGGCTGCCTCCATCGTCTCCAACAAATTACTCCAAAATTTCGCCACTTCTTCCTTCCACCCTCCTCTACATAAATCCACAAACCATTTACTCTTATTCCTAGCTAAACTTCATAGATCTAAGAAAACCGAACACAAATCATCACTTACTTTTTCGATCTATGGAGTTTCAATCATCTCCAACCTATACCCCTTACATAAATATGTAGAGCTCTCCATGATCTATCTCTAGATATAATTTTCATGTCAATACTCTGTCAAAAAAGTTGCTAGTGAGTATTTTAGCGACCTCGATTCATCCTAAAATCTATATCAATCTTTTCATCCTCTCTCCCTCTATCCAAATCTGCCACAATCACAATGCTTTCAACCACATAAGTCATTTTATTGTCGGATTATGTCTTTTCTTGTTAGTCTTTTTTTAAGATTTAGTTTGCTAGTTTTGTTTGAATTTTTTTTATTTTTATCTTTTATTTATTTTATAGATTAGATATTTGAATTTTATGTTGGTTTGCTGATTTACTTTTTAATTTTGGGTCTTAATGATTATAATCAAATGAGTTCTACCTAATGGAGATAAAAAATTTCAGATTATCCATTTAGCTTTTATTCAATTAACGAATTAAAGAAACTGGGACCCTATAAAGGGCAATACAGTCTTTTTCAATTAATATTCTCTTGGAACAAGAAGAAAAAAAGGAAAAAAAGAAATTTCATTGGTCAGCTTGGGTGACACATTGGGAAGACAAAGGGTCTTGTGCATGCATCGACTCTTAAATGTTCATGAAAGAGGAGGTGCTTCATCTTCTCCACCTATTTAACACCCCCTTCTTTCATTTGAAAAAAAAGAAGAGCACAAAAGAAGAGAGTACAAGATTCTTAGATTTAAAAAAAAAGAGAAAAAATATTTTAGAGTAAAACGGGAAGACTTAGTAAACAAAAAAACAATTTTCATTTTTGTTTAGTTTGTGGTTTTAATTAGTATTGCTTCCATTGCTGTTTGTCATCACTATTCTTAGGTATTTCTCTTTACAATTTACATGAAATTTATAAGTTTACAAAGAATGAAGCATGTTTCTTTTGTTGTTGATTAATTATTTATATTAAGTTTTTTTTTGAATTAATTAAGCATGTTTTGATATTTGACATAATTATATTTTACTATCAAGTACTTTGTGTTCTTTATGTTAAATTGATTATCTTTTTCTTTTTTAATTTTTTTTTGAATATGGATTTAATACATAGATATATGATTTACTAAAGAAATAGTTTAAAAGGAAAATAAAATATCCAAACTCCTTTTTTTGGTATAATATGTTCTGGCCATCAAATCTGTCATTTTACAAATTCTTTTTGTTGTTTTATAAAAAGGCCTTTTTTTTTTCTTAAATAAATATGTAAGAATGAGTTTTTTTAAAAATGCAAATTCGGCTACATTCTGATTAGTATTTTAACTATCAGATAAAATTGGTTATTTTCGCTTGCATAATTTTTTTTGTAAAGAAATATTAATTAAATTGAGTTTCCGTCACTGCCTTATAAAAAGGAGTTGTGACAGTTGGAACAATAACCAATCCTTGAACTCATCTTGGATGTTCCGGATCAAGTACTATACCAAGTGCATCCTTAGATGAGACTTTGGCAATACTTTTGTCCATTGACTTCAAAATTATTCAATTTTCTCTTATAGAGAAGAAAAACAAGCATGAACGACATGTTAAGTTGGCAAATCTTAGAATAACTTCAATTTATAAATTTAATAGTTAAACATCACCATAATCTGTCAGTGGTACATATAGAATAGTTATAAGTTCTTAGGGATGGCAATGGGGTGGGGCGGTTGCGGGGTGGGGCAGGTCTAAGTCTATGCGGGGTGGGGCTTGTTTAACTTTATGTGGGGTAGTTGTGGGGCGGGACGGGTTGAAATGTTTTTCTCTCACTTTTCTTAATCTCTCAGTTCTTAACTATAATCTATTACCATCTTCACTCATTCTCTATGGTTTTCAAAAAGTACTCAAATTTTGTAATGGGTTTTAGTTCAAAACATTTCATTGAAATGATTTGTAAACAAAATAGAATTTATTTATGATATATAGCCAGCTAGAGGTGTAGAAACTGTTTAATTGGTGTGTTTTAACAAAACAACAACTAAGAAAATAATTAAAATAAATCTTCACAATTAAAAAAATATTATAGAATGTTAAATTTGTGTACTGTTTTAGCAAATAGCATAATAAAGAAAAGAAAACAAATCGATATAACTTAAGTGGGGCGGGGCGGGGCGGGGCGGGTCTTTGAGGAGGGGGGCGGGGCGGGGCGGGTTAAAAATAGAAAAAAAATGTTAAGCGGGGCAGGGCGGGCGGATTAAAATTTTGCGGGTTAAGCTTCTACCCACCCCATACACGCCCCATTGCCATCCCTATAAGTTCTGAACATAAACAATGAATAGATGCATAACCAAACTTGGATTAGTTAGGTCCAACAAACTTGGCATGAAAAACTTTTACATGCCCCAATTTGGTCACACCCGTCAATATGATATTAATTTCCAAAATGTGGTTCATGTTGTTTCAATAACGGCTTTGGGAATGAGAGTTATGCACTAAAATTTAATTTAATCTTATAACACACAAGTAACTTATCAACATTATTTTTTAAATCTCTATGTTTTTCTGATCATGAGCTTATTGTTGGATATATGAATCCTCGTTGTCCATTAGTAGCAATAATAGATCAATTCATAGGACTCTAGTTAAGTTTAGATATGTTGCTGGAATAGTTCAGGGGTACTTATGCATTATCCCAAATTTTTTTTGTTAAGATGCAACACCTTTATCATCTTTTGGCGGAAACTTGAGTGGTGATTCCAACATAAGTTATGTAGAAGACTTATTTACTATTAGCTAAAGCATAACTCCATGATGATCAAAGTCTTAAAAGTTGTTGTTTAGTCTTTCTTCTATTACAAATCTTATCAAAAGTTATTTTTGTACAATTTTGATTCTTATTTGTATCCCCGTGAATTTTAATTCTAAGTGTATGATGATGACAACCCTAATCGATTCCAATTTTCCTTATAAAATCGATGGCGATGAAAATAATGTATTTTCATCGGTTGGTGTTCCTGCTTCGATGATGTTGATCGAGGTCTACAAGTAAAATCGGTGGTGGAGAAGGTAGTTTTGTTGTTTTACCGTCTTTCGATGGAAACAAAGTGAAATTGGTTGTTCTTGTCTAGAGGACAACTGACGACAACAACAAGGATGATGTCATTGAAGATGGCAATGTAGTTGGTGTTCCTGCTCCGCAAATGTTGAGTTCTATGAGTAAAATCAATGGTGATGAAATGATGAGGTTTCACTAGTTATAGATAGTAAAACCATATCTTTTTCATCTTCATTGATTTTAGTCAAAGAACTTAGCATCTTCGGAGCAGTAACACCAATGACATTCCTATCAACAACCAGAGAAATGACATCGTCCATGTCCCTTCTGCCAGTAGTCCTCTGGACTAGAATAAAGGTGTAGAAGCATCTTGGAATCACCACTTAACTCTTCTCCCAAAGAGGATAAAGGTGTAGTAGCATCCTACAAAAGATTTAAAAGAGAGGTCATTTTACTTGTAGCAATATACAATAGACAAACCTACCATAACAAAGGTTACTAGTCAAATAATATAGTGTTCATTGAAATTAATTGTAAGATAATTATAAGTTAACCATTATAAAAGAGAAGTAAGTAAATTTAAGGCAGGTCACTACAAAATAAATGGATATGGGCAGCCAACACATTGAAATGTAATGAATTTTAAAATATGTTGGGACTCACATAACAATTATTAATAATATATTAACCCTAAGTTAGTAGTATAAATAGAGAGCAACCATTTGTAAAATAATTAAGCAAGAATCAAGCAATCTTCACAAAAGCCTCCTATTCTATTCCTACTCCTGCCTTCCTCTAGGACCAATTTCAGATTTCTGTTTTTATAAACATTCAATCAGAGGCGTATGTAGGAGGGGGTCACCGGGTTCACGTGAACCCATGCTCCCCTCCTGAAATCATAAATAGTAGTGTTATATTTTATTTTTTTTAAATATAAATGTTTGAACCCACAATCGAAGTATCATATAATGGAATGATAATTGGGTGCACCTCTCAGTGAGATTAGAAATTTGAATTTTATATCAATCTTGTACTATTTTTCTTTTTAAAATTAGGCAACACCTCTCTAAGTGGTTATTGGTAGCATTTTTGATGCTATAATTAATTAATCATTTAAATGTTGGACCTATCTATTTAAAATTTTAACTGTTTTTAACAATACGAAACTAAATGTCAAACCAATTAGATTCACCTTTTCACAATAGTGCACTATGCACCCATCATTCCGAAATCCTGGATACGCCTTTGCATTCAATGTACCTCATAGTTGCCGACCATGTACTAATGAGGATTGAGGCGTCTGACTTTGATTGTCGTCCGAGAAAAAATGTGGTTGCTTGTACTGGTGTTTGTAGGAGTTGAAGTGAAATAATGAAAGAAATTGTCAAAGCGCCTGAAATTTACGGAAAATAGATGTTCCCATCTGCTTGAAGAAGGTTTGACTCTTGATTTTTATGCCTTTGCATTCTTGTTGTTTTGCTATGTGTTAGTTTGACTTAAGCTAGTTATTTGCATTGGGGATGAACCATATAGTTGATGTTTATGTCTTCTACTATATTGTTTATAGATAACTATCTTTAGTCAAACTAACACATAACAAAACAAAAAGAATGCAAAGGCACAAAAATCAAGAGTCGAACTTGCTTCAAGGAGATGTGAACGTTAATTTTCCACAAATTTCAGGTGCTTTGATAATTTCTTTCATTATTTCTCTCCAACTCCTACAAACACCATAACAAGCAACCTCACGCCTCAATCGTCATTAGTACATGGTCAGAATCTATGAGGTACATTGAATGTTGATAAAAATAAAAAGCTGAAATGGGTCCTAGAGGAAGGCAGAAGTAAGAGTAAAATATGAGGCTTCTGTGAAGATTGCTTGATTCTTGCTTAATTATTTTACAAATGGTTGCCCTCTATTTATACTACTAACTTAGGCTTAATATATTAGTAATAATTGTTATGTGAGTACCTTTTGAAAAAGCAGTTTTCATAATTGCAGGAGTTATGGGGAAGCTTGTTGTAACACCACAAAAATTTCTAAGTTAAGACTCGAACCATTCTTCATTTGTGAATAAGATCATACGGGGTGTTTCTTAAATTGCCCATATGGGTAAAGTTCAATTATTTAGAGTGGAAATGAATTAAGGTCACTAGAACTCCTAGCACAAAGTTGACTTTAAAGTCTCCTTATCGATTAAGCTTTGATATATGATTCTACTTGGGTCAACTTCAAAAAACTATATCTCATAGAATATAAAGAGTTACATGGCGCATAACCTATTGAATTAAAGATATTTGAATCTTCTATCCAATGCCATCGATTTCGCAACAATCCCAGTGTTGAGTAAAAAGCTATGACCATTTTAGTAACCTGATACAGTGCAATAACAAATTATCCGACAAAAGAACATTAAAAAGAGTCATTTTTGTCTTTTCACCTCTAAGAAAACCTTAAACGAAGTTCTTGACTAATTAAAGGCCAAAATAAAATAAGATTTTCATTTCTTAATCCACCATTCTTGTAACACCCCAGAATTTTTTTGAACTAAGACTCAAATCATCCTTCGTGGTTAGTAGGATTTTACCAAGGAATTCAAAATTTCTTAATTATTAAGATCACTAGATATAGCACCTTGAAATCCAAAAAGAATGAAAGATAATTCATTTAAGTCATTCCTAGGTTCTTCTATGTTTTGGGTCAAATTAAAATGACCATAACCTTAAGTACAAGATGATTTAGGTGGGCTATCCAATTAAGGAAAATTACCCGAAAATATGAGGGGTATTTTGGTCTTTTCCTTACCCAATTGGATTAAAGCGTTTTTAGTAAGGTTTTAGGAGTCTAAACCGATGAGAATTAGTTTCATTCATCCCCAAAAGCTTTTAGGGTTTTAGAGAGAAGATTCAAGAGGAGAAAAAGTTCAACGTTTCAAGTGTTCGTTCAAGAAATTCAAGATTTCACCAACAACCTAGTTCTTTGAGGTATGTAAGCTTCCATAGTGTTGGGTTTGTTCACCCACATGTCAAATCATGAGTTTCTTTTGCGAATCTATCCATAAATATTGAGCAATTTAATTTCTTGATAAGTGTTCTTGAAGTTTCCTTATCGATTAAGTTTTGATGTAAGATTCTATTTTGGTCAACTTCAAACGACCATATATCTTAGAATATAAATATTTATGTGAGCCATAACCTATTAAATTAAAGGTATTTGAATCCACTTTCCAATGCCACCAGTTTCGCGTCAATCCAATTTCTGAGTAAAAACTTATGACTATTTTAGTAACCTATACAGTGCTGTTACGAATTTAGCCGACGGGAAAACATTAAAAATAGGTTGTTTTTCTTATTTTTACCGCCAAGAAAACCCTAAACAAATTTCTTGAATAATAAAAGGCTCAAAACAATCAGATTTTCGTAGTTTAGTCCATCATTCTCTTCTCTCTCAAACCCTAGGGCAAAACCCTAAGGAGAAATCAAAGTAGAAGACTCCATTCAAGATTTTTTCAATCTTTTTCAAGATTCTTCTTCAAGGTAAGTCTTTTTCCAATAATTTCATTTTTTTTCAACTCAAAATCCTCCATACAATTATGAATCACTAATGAAAATCATAACTCTTGGCCATAGATATTTCAAGAAACTAATTCAAGAATCTCAAGAAATGTTTTCTTGATTGTTTACCTTTAAGCTAGGGTTTCAAGGCTTCTAATCAAGATTCTTCTTCAATATTCTTCAAAAACCTTGTTTTCCAGGTATGTAAGGCTATCATAGTATTGGACTAGTTCGTCCTCACTCCCTACATCTACTTTCAAATCAGTAAAAGAGAAATCTAGGATTCTACCCCTAGATTTGAGGTTTGTTGAGATAAGTTGATTCTGAATTCTTGAGTTAATGTTTCTTTTTTAAAGTTCTATTCCTAATTATCGAATCACTATATTGTTATTGAGATCCTTCATATCATGAATAATAACTCTTGAATTTACAATTCAAATTCAAGAAAGAGTTAAGAGTAGAGTGCAAGAAAATCTTTGAGTTCAATTGTGAATCCTTTGAGATCAACTGTCGATTTGAGCTAAGTTTTGAGGAAGTAAGTATGAGAATGAGTAGAGTCGTATACCTGAGTTCCGTATTGTTATTTGGACCCTTGCGTCGAGTCGTTCATGCCCATAAATTCCGCATGAACTCCATCAGTTGAGTATCTTTGAGAGGTGTAGTATCTTCAAGTTCTAAGTTCTGAGTATTGAGTTTCTAATCATTTTGGGATTTTATTCCTAATCATGGGGCTACTACATGTTACCCATGACGGTCCTTGAGTTGAGTAGTTCATGCCCATAATTCTGCATGAACCCTATGAGTCGATCAGTCTTGAGATGAGAGGTATCATTAACATTCTTGAGTTTAGTTGTTCATGTCCATAATTACGCATGAACCCTATGGTTTGAGTTATAAATTTTGAAAAGCTTTTTAAAGCCAACAGTTGAGTTCTTTAAATGAGTTTTGAGAAAGTAAAGATGAGTTTTGAGAAAAGAGTTTCTAAAGCATCATTAGTATGACAATCAAGTATGTCATCAATGTATGAGCAATATGGTATTACATATACCATCAATGTTTGTACAGTATGACTTCCTGAGTGATCAATGATCATATTATAATATGATTTTGAAATGTTTTTGGGAAAGAATTTTCAAGTATGAGTATAAGGGGACTATGTATTTCCAGAGGCATCAATTTTTACATTGATAGAAGAGAAACTGAGATTTCTAAATGAGTTATGAGTTCAAAAGTTATTTCAAGAGTAGTTACCTCTTTTAAGAGGGTAGTTTGAGCAATTATCTCAAACTAGAGGAAGAGTTATGTTTTTAAACATATGAGCTGCGTATATTTTTGGGAGTATTATTGAGCACCAATATTGGGACGAGTTCAGATAACTCAAATCTCCATAAACCATGTAGCTAATGTGGGTAGAAATGGTAATACATTTTAGATGATTCCTTAATTGTTTTTAGCATAGACTAGTGGATCCACTTAGTTGAGAGGTTCTATACCCCGACAAAGTATAGGACAATTCTGGTAGCGTGGGCGAGACGTTGTATCATCACATAGCTCATAGTGATGGTTGTTAGTTAGAGAAAATCCCCCAGAGTTATATTGTATTTATATATATATATATATATATATAAATATATATATATATATTACTGAGTTATTATTGTATTCTTCAATACATAGAGTTGCTATCCATTGTTTTAAAAGCTTTCCATATATTGCATCTCTTATTGTTGCTTTATATTGAGTTAAGTATCCAGAGTTGGAGCACCAATAGTCGAGTGTCTTATTACTGAGTTGAGCCTTATTTCACTGAGTTGAATATCTTATTATTGAGTTGAACCTTATTTCACTGAGTTAAATATCTTATCTTTGAGTTGAGTATCTTATTCCTGAGTTGAGAAGTGGTAAGTATGTTTCCTTTTTATCAAGTTGAAGCTTATGCTATGCTTTAGAATTTTCCTTACATGCTCGTACATTCCACGTACTGAGCCATTTGGCCTGCATCATTTCATGATGCAGATACAGGTATTCAGGGTCATCAAGAGGCGCTTCGTTGATACCACATGCAGTTCGTGTTAGATATGGTGAGCCTCTTTACTTCCGTAGGGTTCCACTTGTACTTTCAGTTATATTAGTTGTTAGGATATCGTGTGTCTTGTCCTGACTTCCATCTTTGTCAGTTAGAGGCTTCATAGATAGACAATAGAGTTTCAGAAGTTTGTTCATTTATTTTGTTAAATGTTTTAAAGACTTAAGTTGCCTATTATATGGCGAGTTGAATATATTATTTTTATTCAAATTTATTCATTTGAGTTAATGATTTCTAATTAAGTTCAATGAATTTTATTCAGTTTTTAAGCTTTGTATGCTTGATTTAGTCTTCCGCTTATAGTCAGTCAGGATGAGGGTTCGCTTGACCTGCTATGGTTCTCGAGTGCCCGCCACGTCCAGGGTGTAGGCTCCGGTCGTGACAATTCTCGTCTCTCTCAAATCCTAAGGCAAAACCCTATGGAAAAATCAAAGTAGAAGACTCCATTGAAGAATTTTTCAATCTTTTTCAAGATTCTTCTTCAAGGTAAGTATTTCTCCAAGAATTTCATTCTTTCTAACTCAAATTCCTCCATACAATTATGAATCACTAATGAAAATCATAATTCTTGGCCATAGAGATTTCAAGAAACTAATTCGAGAAATCTCAAGAAAGGTTTTCTTGATTTTTTTCCTTCAAGCTAGGTTTCAAGGCTTCTAATCAAGTTCTTTTTCAAGATTTCTCAAAGAACCTTGGTCTTCCAGGTATGTAAGGTTATCATATTGTTGGAATAATTTGTCCTCACATTCGATATCTACTTTCAAATTAGTAAAAGAGTAATCTAGGATTCTATCCCTAGATTTGAGTATTGTTGAGATGAGTTGATTTTGAATTCTTGAGTTCCTAGTTCTTTTGGAATTCTATTCGTAATTATTGAATTTCTATATGTTATGAATTAAGATTCTTGAGTTGATTCGTTCATTTCAATAATTCAACATGAACCCTATGAATTAAATATTCTTGAGATGAGTAGTGTCCTTGAGTTATTGCGTTCCTGCGTTCTTGAGTTCTGAGTACTGAGTTTCCATATTGCTATTTAGACCCCTGAGTTGAGTCATTCATGTCCATAATTCTGCATTCACCCTATGAATTGAGTTATAAATTTTGAGAAACTTTTTAAAGCCAATATTTGAGTTTTTAAACTGAGTTTTTGAGAAAGTAAAGATGAGTTTTGAGAAGGAGTTTTTAAAACATGATTAGTATGACAGTCGAGTATGCCATCAATGTTTAAGTAGTATGGTATATATACCATCAATGTTTATGCTGTATGACTTGCCGAGTCATTAATGATCATATCACAATATGATTTTGATACATTTTTTAGAAAGATTTTTCAAGTATGAATTCAGTAAGAGTATAAGGGAACTAAGTATTCCCAAAGGTATCAGTTTTTACATTGATAAAAGAGAAACTTTCATTTCTAAATGAGTTAGGAGTTCAAAGATATTTCAAGAGCAGTTACCTCTTTTAAGAGGATATTTTGAGCAATTATCTCAAACCAGAAGAAGAGAATGCTTTTAAACATTGAACATGAGTATATATTATTGGGAGTAGTATTGAGCACCGATATGGGGATGAGTTCAGAAAACTCACATTCCTTATAAACCATGTATGCCAACATGGGTACAAGGTAATACTCTTTAGATGAATCCTAAGTGCCTTTGGGCAGAGCTTTGTGGATCCACTTAGTTGAGGTGTTCGATACCCCGACAAGTAATAGGATATTTTTGGCAGCGTGGGTGAGATGCTATATCATCACGTAGCTCATAGTGATGGTTGTTGGTTAGAGAATCTCCCAAATAGAGTTAAAAAGTGTTTTTATTATATCACTTAATATGTTGAGTTCAGAGATGAGTAGGTACTTTTGTAAAGTTCTAATGATTTTGCTTCTTTATTTCTTTACATTCAGTTGAGTTTATATCTATATCTACTGCAATCCTTTTATTCAACTATTTATTATTCAACTATACTACATACTCGTACATTCAATATACTAATGTCATTCGACCTGAATCTTTTAGTGATGTAGATACATGTTTTTAAGATCCTCAACAAGAGTCCGTTGAGATCACTTCATCTGCTCGCCAGCTTTTGAGTAAGACCTCCTTACTTTTAGAGACTCCAATTTTATGAGTTGTTAGTATTAGTAACATTACGAGTAGTCATGGGTCTTGTCCCGATATTCATCTATATATTGTAGAGGCTTCATAGATATACAGTTTTGGAGAGTCTTTTAGTTTTTAGATGTTTTATTTAAAACTTATGATTCATACCTAGTATATTCAGCAATTTTTTGAGATTTAGTAAGTTGTTTTTAAACGTTTCATTCAATTTGATGCTTATGTATGTTTGAGTTAACCTTCCACTTGTAGTCAGCCGGAATGAGGTTTCGCTTGGGGACCATCAATGGTTCTCGAGTGCCACCATGTCCAGGGTGTAGGCTCGGGTCGTGACACTTGCCACAAATCCTCTGTACTTCCCTATAATATTTAAGAGATGGTTAAACATGCTTAATTTTTGTGTGGAAAGTGTTTTTGATGAATCCCTAATGGTACTGCCTTGTATATTATTTTGCTTAGTTTCAATCTTTTAGTTACACTAGTTTCTGGACAGGTGTGTTGCACGTGTGTTCCATGTAAATTTTATTACGATTACAAGTCTAAGGAAAAAGGCATATAATGAGTAATAAAAGAAACAATCATATCATATATATTTATATATAAAAAGAGGATCCTAAACCCGATGACGCAACGCAACCATAACACACGGAAACAAATTTATCTTTTCATACAAGGTTTAGCCAATTTCTTCGCACATTTTTTTTATAATTCATCCAAGGAGGTGTGACACAAAAACATCACTACAATTCTATTTCTATTCCGTCTTTCTTCTTTCTGTTCTCCCTGTTCTTGCGTATTAAAATATCCCCTCTCTATTTCCTTCCTTCATTCCTCTTCAGGAGCAAACTACTCAGATATGCTTAAAATATCATAGAGTAGCTCATTAAATCAAGCATGTGTGAGAAATCATTCACCAATCATGATTCCTTAATATGAGAAAAAATCATTTCACAATTTTATAGATGCGTATCTTAAAACAACCTAGATCATAAAACCTTTCTTTCCATAATCATGAATAACCTTAATGAAAACATCATTTATAGATTCATAATTTCTTCATAAATTCATGTCTTTGAAATTTCATAGTAAAAAATTATGATTAATGTATGGGTTCATGTGATATCAATTGAAAAGCATGTAATTGAATCAAAACCATCTTAATAAGATCAAAATCAAACAATTGAATCAACACAATTAGAACCCATGAGGAATTGAATGAAAACCTAATCAAATTGATGAAAATGAACTTGGAGAATTAAGAAACCTTTGGAGCTCAATGGGTGAATGTAAACCATTGATGAAACCCTACATACCTTGAGGATCAAAGCCCAAAAGCAATGGTGAAAAAGAAGACTTGATTTGGAAAACCTAGCTTCTTTTTCCTTGAACTTGAGAGAGAGTTGAGGAAGATGAAAGTGGATGTGAATTGGGAATTTAAGTGAATGAGAGAGTTGGGGTAGTTTTAGTGGTAGAAGGGTAGTTATAGGACTTATAAATAGGGGAAAAATGACATAGTATAGGCATTTAATGTATAGGAAAAGTCCCAAATACCCTTAAGAATAATTATCGGAGGGTTCCTACTATTTGACCCTATGGTCCATAGAACTTCCAATGGTCTGTATTGGTCAACCATATAACAAACTTCAGAAACCCAAAATTCACCTTACTTTCCACGGACCTTTCTACGGTCCGTCTAAATTCCTAAGACCCATTGGTAAAAATCCAAGTTTATGTTTAAAATCTCACTAAGATCCTGATGTGCATTATGTTTTTATTACATACTAGCCTTAAAATTTGAAATAAAACATGCACTTTTTGAAATTGTCATATTTTTATATTAGTCAAAATCAGTTTGACTTAAATGTGTATTCTAGGTTCACAATTTCGGCCAACTGTTCGCTTAGTTTCTGACAAGGAGGATTTCAGCCATCAACAAATCCTTAACCATATATCGTGTTTAAATCAAGAAATGTAATTAAAAATTTAAAACATAACTGAGAGACATTACCTAATTGATGTGGATGGTATCTCATCTTCTAATGAAGAAAGTACATATTCATTAAAGATCCTATTTGAATTGACTTACTTTATAAAAAAAACAAGTCGTTTTTTAATCGGGCGAGTCCCATTTGTTCGTAAGAACAAAGAGAATATTTATAAATAACCGAGCCCAAAAGTGACCATGTCCAGAAACAGAAGCATAAGAAAAGGGTACAAAATATCTGATGGAAATAATAAAAACAAAAAGTATACTAGAAAAGGGTACAAAGTCTCAATGGATTGAACCCCATTCAGGATTAATACCATCATTTAATCCTTCGTTTTGATGATTTTACCACAATGAACTCAGAGAAAATTTATGTTGCATCCTTTTGTAGGTTTCTACAAATCCGCCTTGTTGATAGTGATTTCTAACTGAAACTAAAGTTTAGATTTGATACTAATGGACACCCCAAGCTCTCACTAGGTGTAAGTACACACATCTATTGAATTTACTTTAAACATCAGCTTATCATAATAGAAAATTTGACCTTAGCAAATTGAACTTACATGTAATCAATAATGGATCATGGACTATGATACACATACCGCTATTTGCTCTGTTAACCGTGTAGATGCCTCCTCATATTTAGATAGATTGAGTATCTTCTTTTCTGCGCTATGAATTTTTTGAATGTGGTTAATCTAAAAATCACCTGCAAAAGATAAAACTAAATTTGTAAAAATCTACAAGAGTATTTCCTTTTCTAAGGGAATGTTTAATCTTGCAAAATATCTCTTATGAATCTCCTGATGATACTAATCTCTAATGCCACACTTCATGACACATTCCACTCTCCCTATAAAATATGCACCTTAAGTAAAGAGTCAGACTCAATAATGATATTAAAAATGTCATGCTTAATATAGTAATTAAGACTCTCCCTTATAGCTTTAGCTACTATGTTGGTTATATCATGAATTCTGAAACCTTTAGCTACTACCAGATTACCCCTATGATCCCTGATTAAAAAAAAGTTGTTGAACTAGGACTTGAGTTTCCTTTAGATGCTCCATCAATGCTAAACTTCCATAAATTAGGAGGAGGAGGGTTCCATCTAACAAATTTAAAAGAGAATTTAGGTTTGTACTGTGTTATGAACCAACTCCAGCCCAATAAGGATACCAACAAGGATATTACACAAATAGATATTCGACAAAGTAAGCCCAACAAAAGCAATAAGGCCAGGCCTTCACAAAGTATACTATGGGATCCAGACAGAGGGTACGTTGGTTGTAGTTAAATAGATTAGGGAATCACTATCAGAGGACATCGAATGAATTATGTGTGAAGGCATTTGTATGTTCTCATCCCCAATTCTAGAGTCGAAGTTTCTCATCTTCATTTTTATTTCTATCCTTAGTTACTTGTTATTTCAATATTTCTATTGTAATTCAGTAGTTTGATTATTGCAATTAGAATCTTAAAGTTGTAATAGTGTTCCAATGCTCTTATTAATATAGTGAGGATTTCGGTTTGTTATATTGGTGCTTTCATTGACGTACTCTAATGGAAGTGATGATATTGGATCGATTTAGTGGCATCGGTAATCTAGAGGGCTGGCTTTATTGAGCGGAGCTGTACTTCGCCTTTCTTGGCTTTGCCGAGGAATATTGGCTACCTCTTCCTTCCTTCTACCTTGATGGTGAAGCTCTTACATGGTTCGACTGGTTGTTTCGCAACAAGAAGTTTTTCGATTGGATGCATTTCAAGGAGAAACTTATTCAACGATTTAGTCACCAAAACAAAATATATCCGATGGTGCGGACAACTGTTCCAAGCAATTTTGAAACGTTATTTGCATTTAAGTCTGCCTATGAAACCCAAACCACGAAAGAGGACCAGGTGTTTGATAAATTGCCTGAGAAGTATCACACTGTAGATTCCTGTGAATTCAGTAATAGAGGTATTACTGGTGTTACGACTCTTGACGACATAGTAACTCCTCTGAATAGGAAATCCAAATCAACTGAGGTAGCTGCTTTGGTACATGAACCTGCGTTATGACGAAGGATCCAGTGTTTGATGCAATGTCATATAAAACAGCGAGCCATGACTTTCATGATCCTACCACTAGTGTCCTTGATGCAGTGCAGTCTTCACTTGTAATTGCTAAGGTGACAGACAAACGCATATGCGGAAATGACAGTTTGCATCCCGAAGCAACCATCCAGGTGCTTCATGAATGTTCCCATAATATTAAACTAAGGTCAATTGCACCTCGAGCGTCACTCCTAGTTCCTTTTGATGGTCCAGAAGTCGTTAGATCGAATGAACATCTCAAACAAGATATGTCAACGAGGTATGTAGATGTTAACTCTCTTGCTAGTGGCTCTCCTAAATGGAAAACTGATTTGGAGACCTTCGTAGACTGGTATCTTGCTGATTTTTTCATGGAACCTGTGGGTGATGAAAATCTGTATCTCAATATCTCGGTAAGTTCAATGCATTCCGTTAAAATACTTCCTGACACTGAAAATTGAAAATCCACCGGGGCATTCAATGACCAAAATATTTTGAGTCAATTTCTATTGGTTCAAGCTTCTAATTTGTTCATGTAACTATTCCTATGATTGCAATGGATCTGTGTGTATGGGATCTAGGAATATGTTTTGATTTCATGTTTCTCACAGATTTTAGTCAGAACACAGAGGTATTACTGTTGTTGGGATGTACAGGAATTTTTTTCTTAAAGGTGGATTCAAAATCTTCGAGTGGAGTGTGGGATCCCGGACAACCATGGTGTATGCATTGCTACTTCTCCAATTGATTCTCTGTTATCTATAACTTCATTTCATTCACCTGTCCTTCAATCACATTTGAGCTAGTCGTCGGTGAACATTATGATGTAAACCATGACATTTTGGTGGCCAACTTGAGGCAAACATCAATTTTGCTACTCGATGTCAACACTAATCTTGACTGCAAAATTGAAATTTACTACACGATGCTTGTTAGAAAGAATCATTTTGCACTGCTTAGTTCTACTATATGGCTTCAGGACTTGCATGCTCGTTTTAATGTGCTCTCAATTGGCATCACTGACCCTATGATATTTTTTGGAAAACATAGTGCTGAGCATGTAGTACTATCCATGTCTGCCCATCACTGGTCCTTCAAGATTTGTTTCCATGGACTTTTCCCTAACTTGTTTGCTGGAAGAAATTGTTGGTTTGTCTATGTTGTTACTAATGGTGATGATGGGGTACTACATGATTTTAATTATGTGGCGGTGAAAGGTATTGGGGCAATAGTTTCTTCATTGTTTACTGTTTGTACATTACAGATGTTTTATCAAGACAATATTTTTTTTTATGTATAACATGGTCTTTGCGGAAGGAGTGCTAAAGGATATACTTTATCTATCAAGTCTGGAGTTTTTATTGTTTGTGATTAAGCGATTTATAGAGAAATTTCCACAAGACGAGAGATACTTCTTGACTGTGGTTGATCAGATAAAATTCCCCAAGCTATTGGATGACATGGAACAAGCTGCATCTAACCTTAAGTTTGCGCATTTCAAGGATAACTTGAAGAAACTTCACAACATTTCTTTACTCCCATTGGTTTACTTTGTGGTAAGTTCAACTAGAATTGTCCATTTAAACGAATGGGTTTCTGGACAGCGGCTTAAGGATAATGTACAATTGCCTAGGCCTAACAATTTGTCATGGAGGGGAAATTCTAGGCTTCAAGATGGAGGGTATATTGATTTAATTATGTTCAAATACTTGGTCTTGGTCTACAACGATGCCGGAGATGGACTACAACTTAGTTTGCCTCTATTTTGTGTTTTTACTATGTTAAGCTGGAGTGTGAGTGAGCATTTTGCAAATTTTGAAGTTGTTGAACTGGATAATATCAGGGTTGTTAGCAAAGCAGCCTTTATTCTGACGTCCATTATGAGGATATTGTAGCCTAGAGGACATTTAGAGAAACTACAAGATTTTTCTTGTCACAACCATGTCCAATAAGCAGTAAACTATGTTGACACAATCTTGGTACGAAGCTCTTGATTTTTCTCACAAGGGACTTGCAGGTGCTTGCCGTCAAATGCACTTCGTCCAACTTAAAGTCAATGTAACTGTACCTATATTACCAATGCTTTCATTGGCGAGATCTTTTGACTTGAACCTGGAGAACAAGGTTCTTATTGAGGACGAGAGTATTGTTATGAACCAGCCCCAGCCCAATAAGGATACCAACAAGGATATTACACAAATACATATTGGACCAAGTACGCCCAACAAAAGCAATAAAGCCAGGCCTTCACAAAGGATAATCTGGGATCCAGACTGAGGGTACGTTGGTTGTAGTTAAATAGATTAGGGTATCACTATCAGAGGACATCGAATGAATTATGTGCAAATGCATTTCTGTGTTCTCATCCCCAATTCTAGAGTCTAAGTTTCTCATCTTCATTCTTATCTCTATCCTTAGTTACTTGTTATTTCAATATTTCTATTGTAAATCGGTAGTTTGATTATTGCAATTAGAATCTTAAAGTTGTAATAGTGTTCCAGTGCTCTTATTAATATAGTGAGGATTTCGGTTTGTTACATACTATTCCAATTCTGAAAGAATAATAGACCAAGAGTTGCTGCTACATTTCCCTTTACATCTAATAAGAATTAATGTTAAAATTGCATCGTTAATACCCATAGCACTCTAAATTATAAAAAGGAACCTCCGTGAATATTAGTATTCATTCGCTTCCAAAATAACTATAAAATAATGTAAGGATAGCATGTAAAACTACCTTCACTCTATAGTTGCCTTCTACTAGCAAGCACAACCTTATGGACTGCTTCAAGTTGAGAATAGGGCCCACAATTCCAATAGCACTAATAAAGTGGCTTCAAATTCTTGTAGCGTATTCTCCTGTCCGAAAAAGATGTTCCATAGTATCTTCTTCCAAAATTATACAACGCCTACAATTCCAAGAATAATCAGAGTTCCATCTATGCACCAAAGAAGCCACACAAATCTTTCTGAACCAAATTCTCCGAGCAAGAAAGGGGATTTCTTTTGAAATCCCTTTTATCCACAATCTCACCATGTCTTCAACCTTCTCTTTTTTGTACCTTAATAGCTACCAAGCTGATTTAACAGTAAACTTACCATTGTTAGTTTCAGTCCACTAAGCTTCATCTCCTCGATTACAGAGATATGCAGGATACAAGCTAGATTGGACATGTACAACATACTTAGGAACAAAATCTTCCATTGTTGGATAGTTCCATGTCCTTTCCTCCTTTAGAAACTCAGCAAAGTTTTTGATGGGATGAATAGTCTGCACATCAAATGCATATAAATGCAGATGTCCCAGATTATACGAGTTATGATACCATATAGTAGAAGGGCATAATATATAAATGCGCCCTTTAACTTGGCTTCATTTTACGTTTATGTCCTCCAACTTTGGATATGCACAAATATACACTTAAACTTGTATAAAATTGAACAAGTAAACACATGAGTCCTACATGGCACAATACACATAGGACACCATGTAGGACAAAAAATGACATGTAGGATGCCATGTAGGACATGTGTGTATTGTTCAATTTTATACAAGTTTAAGTGTCTACTTGTGCACATTCAAAGTTGAAGGGCATAAATGTGATTTGAACCCAAGTTAAAGGGCTTATTTATGTATTATGCCTAGTAGAAGTGTCTCCTCTAGGCTCCCACCACATGTAGTTATTATACGAATCCTCCTAACGTACCATAACAAGTAGTATCAGTTTATTTTGGGTTTACTTAGGGGCAGTACTTTGTCAAACCTTTATATTTTTGGATGAAGGTTAGAAATTGAATTAACAGTAATAGGTGAGTTCTGTTTCTTTCCACCATGTTTCCTAATATTTCCCAATGTAAGAAATTGTTGATTTTGGATATTAGATTTCTTAATTTGTAGATTTCTTTGAGTAAAATGAACTTTCTTTTAATTATTTTTTGTTAAGATGCTATGCCTTTATCATCATTTGGCAGAGACATATGTGGTGATTCCAAAATTACTCTAGTTAAAGCATAACTTCATGATGATCAACGACTTAGAAGTTGTTGTTTAGTCTTTCTTCTATTACAAAGCTTCTCAAAAGTTATTTATGTATAGTTTTATTCTTGTTTGTATCCCCATGAATTTTTATTCTAAGTGTATGATGATGACAACACCGATCGATTCTAGTTTTCCTTATAAAATCAACTGTGATGAAAATAATGCATTTCCACCGGTTGGTGTTCCCGCTCCGATGATGTTAAGGCCTACAAGTAAAATAGGTGATGGAGAAGGTAGTTATGTTGTTTTAGCAATTTTCGATGGAAACAAAGTGGAATTTGTTGTTCCTATCCAGAGGACAACCAACAGGAGCAACAAGGACGCTGTCTTTGTAGATAGGAATGCAATTGTTGTCCTACTCCGAAGATGTTGAGTTCAATGAGTAAAAATGATGGCGATGAAGACAATGAGGTTTCACTTGTTCTAGATAGTTAAATCTCATCATTTTCATTGTCATTGATTTTAGTCAAAGAACTCAGCATCTTCGGAGCAGGAACAACAACTACATTCCTATCTACAACCGGAGAAATGGTATCGTTCTTGTTGCTTCCGCCAGTCAACTTCTTGACAAGAATAACAATTTTCACTTTGTTTCCATCGACAATCAATGAAACACCATAGATGCCCCCTCCATCTGATTTTACTCGTATGACTCAACGTCATCGGAGCGGGAACACAAATCATTGAAACCGCATTATTTTCATCACCATTGATTTTCGAAGGACAACTGGAACCGGATGGTGTTTTTGTCATCATATACTTAGAGTTAAAATATTTTGTGAAACAAATGAGATTCAAATTTGTACAAAAATATGTTGTGAAAAACTCTATAACAAAAGAAAGAGCAAACAAGAATTTGTGGATGGTTGAAGAGAAGTAAGTAAAATTAACTACTATTATATATTCACTTCTACTAATTATATAGTTATACCACCGTCTCTTCCTCATCCTCAACAGTTTCTAACAATTGTAGGTGTTGTATAATTTTTTATTGTAGGTGTTGTATAAAATAATAGAAGATCTCTTTTGTTTGGACTTTTAATAAAAGCATACCATATGCCTTTGGATAAAGTATTCTTACAATTCAGTGTACACACTTGAAACCTAAAGTTAATTGTTCCCTGAAATTAATTATTCATATTGTTCTTCTTTAACTTGTAGAAACTTTGCAAGAGGAACTAATATATGGATTCGACAGAACCAAACTCCTCATACTGGAGATATGAAGAGTTTTGCGGTAAGAAGAGCTGAAATGGTTGTTTAATATGATGTGCTTAGATAAGTATGTTCTTATACTAACATTTTACCATTTAAAAATTTCATAAGGCAAAGGGAAAAAATGTTGACCAAGGAAAAATGTGGACTGAGACTCATAAGAGAAAAGATGGATGTTATGTAACTAAGGCGGCTAGGGAGATTGGGTAAGTATTCTTTCTATACATGGTTACTCGAGTAGACTGAAGAAATGATTTTTTTCTTGGGTATTAGTAATTCGGTATGTTTGTGGATATTCTCACCGAGAGAAGCCTTGTTGTTATTCCGCAAACTAATAGTAGATCGATTGTCTTTGTGATTTGATAGCTCTGTCAAATGAAAGAAGAAGGGGGTATTAAATAGGTGGAGAAGATGAAGCACCCACCTTTTTCTTGAAAATTTAAGAGTCAATGCATGAATAAGGCCCTTTGTCATGCCAATGTACCACCCAAGATGACCACTGTGATTTTTTTTCTTCCAAGAGCAGATTAATTGAAAAAGAATGCATTGCCTGTTAGAGAGTCCCATTTTATTTTATTCACTAATTAAATAAAAGCTAAACGGAACATCTAAAAATTAAAAAAATAGGTGTATTATATATGTAGAACCCATTTAAATCTAATAATTAAGACCCAAGATTAAAAAGTAAATCAGCTCACTAACACAAAATTCAAACATCTAATATATTTTGAAGATCAAACACTATAAAATAAATAAAAGGTAAAATAAAAATTTTAAAATATTCAAACAAATTGATTTAAAATATTGTGATAGTGGCAGATTTGGATAGGGGATGAGAGGATGAGAGAATTGATATAGACTTTGGGGTGAATGGAGGTCGCCAAAAAAACTCCCCGTAAAATTATTCAATGAAGTTTTGACATGAAACTTATATCAAAAGATAGTCATTGAGCCCTTTGGTCCAATTAATTTGTTTACATAGAAAGACAATAAAAAAATAACATCAACAAACAAAAAATACAAATATAAATACGTCAAAAATTAGGTGTTCACAAAAGTCATGCCTGTAAATTATACTTTGATGGATCAGTCAATACAAAAGGCATAAGGATTGGGGCAATTCTCATATCGCCCATAGGGCAGCATTACCCTGCAATGGCTCGACTTTGTTTCCTCTATAAAAATAACACAACAGAGTACAAGCATGAATAATGGATCTGAATATGAAAATAGATTTGGAATTACAAGAATTGATTGTGTTGGGAGATTTTGATTTGCTTATTCGGCAAGCTCAAGGCGAATGGAAAACAAGAGACCTCAAGCTTCTTCCATACAAACAATGTGTGGAAGACATCAACAAAAGGTTTAAGTTCATCGACTTTAGATCTATCCCCAGATTTCATAATGAATTGACTGATGCCTTGTCCACTTTGGCCTCATTGCTTCAATATCCTGGCAACACTTGCATCACTCCGTTGGAAATTCAAGTTTTTGACCAATGCTACTATTCTAACACAATTGAAGTAGACTCAAATGGGGAGCAATGGTACCTACATATCAAGAACTTTCTTGGACACAGAAAATATCCAAAACATGCTAATGGAAGCTAGAAAACTATTAGGTGCATGGCTAGTGATTTCTTTTTTAGTAGGAAATTTAATATAAACAAACCCCAAATTTAAATTTGCTGAGATGCGTGGATGCTAAAGAAATCAAGAAAATCATGAATGAAGTACATGCTGAGATATGTGGCTCACATATGTATGGATATGTCCTTGATATAAAAGTTACTTCCAGTAGAGTATTACTGGCTTACAATGGAATGGGATTGGTTTCGCTTTGTGAACAGAGATAATCAGTGTCAAGGTAATTTAATTCATTCACCTCCTTGAGAGTTACACCCTATGCGCACTCATTGCCCTTCGCTGTATGGGGAGTGGATGTCATTGACAAATTGAGACAAATGCTTCAAAAGGACATCAATTCATTTTGGTCGCAATTGATTAATTCACCAAATGTGTGGAGGCAGTCACTTTTACAGTAGTCACTAAGAAGGCAGTCATAGATTTTTTTCATGCTAACATCATTTTCCATTTTGGTATCCCAAGAACTATCCTCACATACAACACTACAAATCTGAATACCAATTCAAAATTGTGCATCACAATTCTACTCCATACCGACCAAAAGCCAATGGAGTTGTGGAAGATGCTAAAAAAACATCAAAAATATCATCATAAAGGTAATTCAAGGCACCAAAAAATGGCATGAAAATTTACCTTTCACACTTTTTGGATATTGTACAACAACTCACACTTTGATTGGTGCAACCCCTTTCTTGCCGGTGTATGAAACAAAGGCACTTACACCAACATAAGTTGAAATTCAATCTCTCCAAATTATTGTGGAAGCTAAAATTGAGCATACTGAATGGGTCAAAACTTGATTAGATTAGCTGACATTAATAGATGAAAAAAGATTGACAGACATTTGTTTTTGCTAGCTTTATCAGCAAAGTATAGCTCGTGTATACAATAAAAGGGTGCACCCAAGACATTTTGAAGTAGTCCAACTTGTCTTACAATGCATTCTTCCATACCATAAAGAAGCCAAGGGAAAGTTTGCTCCAAATTGGCAAGGTCCATATATTTTCAAGGAAGTGTTGTCCAGAGGAACATTGTACCTTACTAATGTGGAGGGAAAAATCACAGGCATAATTGTTAATGCAAACGCAGTCAAAAGATACTACATCTTATGCGTTTTAAGATACAGTGACAAACGACGATTGGAATTTTATAGTTGGGAAGATGAAGGCCCCTCGTTCCAAAGATATAAAAAAAATCAATCAATCAAAAAAATACATAGGCAACCCTTTTGGGTTCGTTCATTCTATCAAAAAAATTAATATTCTATTATTCATAAGAGCTGGGGTATTTTTTTTATTTGGTTATGATAGTTCCAAAATTGTAGTCCAGTTTACGGTTCTGTTCGGCAATTGACTTTCTGATTAACTCTTTAAGAATACTAGATTCATTATGTTTTGTGTAGACAATTGATCATCAAGAGAAAAAATAGACTTATAAGAAACCCCTTGTTGGCACCATAAGACAAAAAGAGAAAAAAAGAGTCTTGTCAGTGAAAACCTTTGCAGGCACCATAAGGAGACAAGAGAGAGGATCTTATCGGTGAAAAATCTCACCAGCACTTTAAGATAATGAGAGAGAACAACATGAAAATGGTTAATTAGAGGGAACCTGGAAAGAGCACCGCTTGTCAACCCCTGTACATGAAGTGCTACTGGGATACATAAATCAGTTTCAAATTTATAATGGTTCAGACTTTGAGAGATAGACAACTCAAACAGATCAAGAGTCAAATACAAAGTGCATGCCATGGTTCATTCAAAGTCGGCATATGCCTCTAGATAAGTTCTCTTTGTCTTTTTCCTCAAAAGGAATACCCTTTGTTTAGTATAAGTCTGTCTTACTTCAATCCCTTAATATTCTCAAATCTTACATTTTTAGTCACTTTCGATATAGTTATGTTTCAAAGAAAAGAAAAAAGGTTGAAAAGCTCACGACAGTTTCCCCAAAAGGAAAAGTTGAGTACATGAGTCGATATGGCATTGATCAAGAACTAAAGAAACCTAGGATTTTTTCCCAAAAAAATTTGTGTGATAGAATACGATAAAGCATCTTAAGTAATGAGAAAAATTTCAAAAGGGATATTCGTTCTTCAGGAAATCAACTGCACCATGACATTTAGTAGTACCAAGAACATTAAGGTCTCTGATTAACAAAGAGGAAGCTTTAGAAAATTGGTTTAGCCAACGATTTGGTTTAGAATTTGACAAATTGGTCGAAAGTATGGTCAAGTCATCAGAACATCAATGCCACAAACCAACTATCACTTTTGAACTAACAATTTTCTCTTTCTTTAGCTCAACAATGGGATAAAAGAAAATGCAGTATTACAAGTGAAAAAAAGATAAAACATTACAACATAAGATCTCAAAAGTCTTCACATTTTTTGATGTTTCATCACATGCTATTTGTATTTTTTGCCTCTCAATTCGAAAACTTTGAGTAATACGTCCGGTCTCATTCCCTCTTTAGGTAAACATCTCCTAGTTGGAAAAATCATGTGCAATACACACCAGTATTTCATTCATGTGCAATACACAATAGTCTTTCATTCATGTGCAATACATAACAATCTTCCATTCATGTGCAGTACACAATCCTTTATTCCTTAATACACCGATATGCTTATCTTGGGAAATACGCACCAGTCTTTCATTCATGTGCAATACGCACCATATTCATACTTTGGGTAATACACCCCTATCTTATGTCAATCAACAAGGACAATACTTCCCATTTGAAACTCTCATGGCAATATGCCTCATTCTCCTTTTTCTTCCTAGGGTTATATGTCCTAGTTTGTGATTCTCATATATTTTCTTTTCCTAGAAAAAGCACAACCAGTTCGGATTTTTCATTTTGTAACAAGGTTCGGTCATATATTTTAAAATTGCTTTCAATGGAGTTTGAAATAATAAAAAATTAGCCATTTTGTTCACTTTGTTTGGTTGAAAAGCTCTTCATTATTAAAAGCAAAGAGGGGCATGTTGGATTTTTACCAATGGGTTCCACAGACCTTGGTAATTTAGACACACCGTAGACTAATACAAACCATAGGAAGTTCTACGGACCGTAGGTCCAAATAGTAGGAACCCTCCGAAAGTTATTTTTAAGGGTATTTGGGTCTTTTCCTATGCATTAAATGCCTATACTATGTCGTTTTACCCCTATTTCTAAGTCCTATAACTACCCTTCTACCCCTAAAACTACCCCAACTCTCTCATTCACTCAAATTCACAATTCACATCCACATTCATCTTCCACAACTCTCTCTCTCAAGTTCAAGAAAGAAAAAGCTAGGATTTTCAAATCAAGTCTTCCTTTTCACCATTGCTTTTGGGCTTTGATCCTCAGGGTATGTAGGGTTTCATCAATAGGTTCCATTCAACCATTGAGTTCCAAAGGTTCCTCAATTCTCCATGTTCATTTTCATCAATTTGATTAGGTTTTCATTCAATACCTCATGGTTTCTAATTGTGTTGATTCAATTGTTTGATTTTGATCCTATTATGATAGTTTTGATTTAATTATATGCATTTCAACTGATATCACATAAACCCATAAATTGATCATGATTTTTGACCATGAACTTTCAAAGACATGAATTTATGAAGAAACTATGAGTCTATAAATGATGTTTTCATGAAGGTTATGCATGATTATGAAAAGAAAGGTTTTATGATGTAGGTTGTTTTAAGATAAGCATCTATGAAATTGTGTAATGATTTTGTCACATATTAAGGAATCATCATTGGTGAAAGGTTTTCTCACACATGCTTGATTGAAAATTTAGTGAGCTAATCTATGATATTTTAAGCATACATGAGTCGTTTTCTCCTGAGGAGGAATGAATGAAGGAAGGAAATAGAGAGGGGATATTTTAATACGCAAGAACGGGGAGAACATAAAGAAGAAAGAAGGAATAGAGAGAGAATTGTGGTGTCGCTTTTTGTATCACCTCCTCGGAGGAATAGTAAAAAAATTGTGCCAAAAGTTGGCAAAAACTTGTATGAAAAGATAAATCTATTTCCATGTGTTCTGGTTGCCTCACGTCACCGGGTCTAAAATCCTTATATATATATATATATATATGATATGATTGTTTCTTTTATTACTCATTATATGCTTTTTTTCTTAGACTTGTAATCGTAATAAAATTCACATGGAGCACACGTGTCCAGAAAGTAGTATAACTAAAAGATTGAAGCTAAGAAAAATAATATACAAGCAAGTACCATTAGGAATTCATCAAAAACACTTTCCACACAAGAATTGAGCATGTCTAACCATCTCTTAAAGATAATAGGGAAGTATAGAGGATTTGTGGCAAGGTTCCCCATAACTCCTGCAAATATGAAACTGCTTTTCCAAAAGGTACTCACATAACAATTATTAATAATATATTAACCCTAATTTATTAGTATAAATAGAGGGCAACCATTTGTAAAATAATTAAGCAAGAATCAAGCAATCTTCACAAAAGCCTCATATTCTACTCCTACTCTTGCCTTCCTCTAAGACCCATTTCAGCTTTCTGTTTGTATCAACATTCAATGTACCTCATAGTTGCTAACCATGTACTAATGAGGATTGAGGCGTGTGAATCTGATTGACGTCTAAGAAAAAATGTGGTTGCTTGTGATGGTGTTTGTAGGAGTTAGAGAGAAATAATAAAAGAAATTGTCAAAGCACATAAAATTTACGGAAAATTGACGTTCCCAACTTCTTTAAGAAGGCCGTTCGACTCTTGATTTTTATGCCTGTCCTTTCTTGTTGTTTTGCTATGTGTTAGTTTGACTGAAGGTAGTTATCTGCATTGGGGATGAACCATATAGTTGATGTTTATATCTTTCACTATTGTTTGTCGATAACTACCTTCAGTCAAACTAACACAGAGAAAAACAAAAAAAATGCAAAGACATAATAATCAAGAGTCGAACATGCTTCAAGGAAATGGGAACATCAATTTTCCACAAATTTCAGGTGATTTAACAATTTCTTTCATTATTTCTCTCCAGCTACTACATACACCAGCGCAAGCAACCACATTTTTTCTCAGACACGAATCAGAGTAAGACGCCTCAATCCTCATTAGTACATGGTCAACAACTATGGGGTATATTGAATGTTGATAAAACAGAAAGCTGAAATGGGTCCTAGAGGAAGGTGGGAGTAGGAGTAGAATATGAGGCTTCTGTGAAGATTACTTGATTCTTTCTTAATTATTTTACAAATGGTTGCCCTCTATTTATACTACTAACTTGGGGTTAATATACTATTAATAATTGTTATGTTTGTACCTTTTGGAATAGTAGTTATCATAACTGTCGGAGTTATGGGGAAGCTTGCCACAAATCCTCTGTACTTCCCTATTATCTTTAAGAGATGGATAGATACCAAATTCTTGTGTGGACAGTGTTTTTGATGAATCCCTCATGGTACGGCCTTGTAAATTATTTTGCTTAGCTTCAATATTTTAGTTATACTAGTTTCTGGATATGTGTGTTGCACATGTGTCCCATGTATATTTTATTACCATTAGAAGTCTAAGGAAAAAGGCATATAATGAGTAATAAAAGCAGCAATCATATCATTTCTATTTATATATAAAAAGAGGATCCTAGACCTTGTGACGTGACGTAACCAGAACACGGGAATTAGATTTATCTTTTCATACAAGTTTTTGCCAATTCCTTCACAATTCTTTTTTACAATTCCTCCAAGGAGGTGCAATACAAAAAGTGACTCCACAATTGCCTTTCTATTCCTTCTTCTTTCTTTCTGCTCTCCCTATTCTTGCGTATTCAAATATACCCTCACTGTTTCCTTCCTTCATTCCTCCTCAGGAGCAAAAGACTTAGGTATGCTTAACATATCACAGAGTAGCTCATTAAATCTTGAATCAAGCATGTGTGAGGAACCCTTTCACCAATCATGATTCCTTAATATGTGACAAAAACATTTCACAATTTCATAGATGCTTATCTTAAAGAAACCTATATCATTAAACCTTTTTCTCATAATCATGCATAACCTTCATGAAAACATCATTTATAGATTCATAGTTTCTTATAAATTCATGTCATTGAAAGTTCATAGTCAAAAATCATGATCAATGTATGGGTTCATGTGATATCAATTGGAAAGCATGTAATTGAATCAAAACCATCACAATAAGATCAAAATCAAACAATTGAATCAACACAATTAGAACCCATGGGGAATCGAATGAAAACCTAATCAAATTGATGAAAATGAACTAGAAGAATTTAGAAACCTTTGGGCTCAATGAGTGAATGGAACTCAGTAATGAAACCCTACATACTTGGAGAATCAAATCCCAAAAGAAATGGTGAAAAAGAAGACTTGATTTGGAAACCCTAGCTTCTTTTTCCTTGAACTTGAGAGAGAGTTGAGGAAGATGAATGTGGATGTGAATTGAGAATTTGAGGGAATAAGAGAGTTGGGGTAGTTTTAGGGGTAGAAGGGTAGTTATATGACTTAGAAATAGGGGTAAAACGACATAGTATAAGAATTTAATGCATTTGAAAAGATCAAATACCCTTAAAAATAATTGTCAGAGGGTTCCTACTATTTAGACCTACAGTCCATAGAATTTCCTACTGTCCGTATTGGTCAACCACAGAACCAACTTCAGAATCGAAAAATTCACCTCACTTTCCACTAGACCTTTCTACGGTCTATCTAAATTCTTACTGTCTATAGAACTCAACGTTAAAAATCCAAGGTTATGTTTAAAATTTCACTTAGTTTAAAACCTTCCTACAGAACCCACCTAAGACTCATCAACCTTTCTACGGTTCGTCCTGTTCATTCGTCGGTCAAACTTCAGAAACTTGAAACTCCAAAAACTCATCCCCAAGTCTACGAGTCCCTTCCTACGGCCCATAGAAATTCGTATGATTCGTAGGTTGGACTCGTAGAACCTGCTTCAGTGCCAAAAATCTATAGTTTCCTTTTTCTTTGGACTTCCAACTTCCGGGGTGTTACAGTCATATTGTGGAATGTATGATAAACATTATAGAAGAGATTTATTATATGCGCAACTAATATTTATTTCATTATTAGTATATTATATTTATTTATATATTACTAAGAGTGGGACCAAAAAATGTTAAAAGTTAAAATACCAAAATAACCCTATAAAGTTGAGTAACTACAATATACCATTAAAACAAGAAATAATTTTTTTTTTAACAAAATCTAAAATCTAAATTATTCATTTATAACAATGTAAAAAATTGTTTCATGATAAATATTGGTAATAATCACTACAATAAATTAATAATGCAGTTACATCTCTTCTACTTCTTTCTGTTTTCATATTAGTTTTTGGTGTCACTTTCTTACTCTCTTTTTTGGCATAATTTCTCATTGACTTATTGATTTTAGATTAGTTATTTTTTTGCAGGTTTAAACACTTGTATTATTTGTTTTAAATTTTTTTCTTTATTTATTTATTAATTTTCTCCTTTATTTGCAATAAATATTCATTTTCATAACTCATAACTAAATAATTATTTAATTACTATTCTTAATATTTATAACTCTCATATTTTTCATATTCATAATCATATATCTTTTGGTATTCCTCCATTTTTATCTATATAATTCATCATATTTTTATTTCATGAGACCCTTATCCAAGGTCATCCTTTTCATTCAATAGTTATAGTAGTGAAGCGCTTATCACTGTTGTATGTATTATTTGATTCATGCTTTAGTTGAATTGATGAAGAAGACTCTGCGATGTTGATTGGTTGTTGGAGAAATGTCAACAACAACTCAAAAAGTTATATGTACAGAATCTATATATTTATTTTTTTCCATCTATATTGTTATTATTAAATTCCTTAAAATGATATGTATGTTGTTTTTTTCTGTTTACTTTATATGTTTCTCTATATTAAACTTTTTTTTTTTTATTGTTGTAAGTTTCTATTTGGACTTAAATTAGTCATTTGTGAATTCATTGGAAGTTTGCTAAACAATACTAGCCAAAGTTCAAACCATACATCTTTTCATAGAATTTAATCTTCTAACAAATATATAAAATTTACATGGGACACACGTGAAACGTACGTATCCAGAAACTAGTATATTATAGTTATGTGTTCATTGAGCCATTTGGGAGAATGTAACTCATTATTTTTTTTATGTCCCAATTAATGTAAAGCCCATAAATAATATTTAATAAAGTATAGATCTCATTCGTACACCAATTATTTGATTGGCTTAGCAGATAAATTCTTAATTAACCTCTACAAATTGGTTCTTCATCCTTCTATTAGGGTTACAACATATTTTACACCTTTTTCATCGTTGACTAATGTGGTAACGTAAGTTAGGGCAAGGCAAGGTGGTAAAAAGACCAGTTTTGTTATATATTACCAATCTTTGTAGTATTAATGTATTTAAAATCTTGATGTGTATTTAGTTTTGCTTACACATGTCACGACCCGAGTTTACACCTTGGACGTGGCCGGCACTCGAGAACTAGTGATGGTCCCCAAGAGAACCCCCATACTGGCTGACTACAAGCGGAAGACTAACTCAAGCATACAAAAGCTTAATACTGAATCACATCTCATTAAACTCAAATACTCAACTTTGAAAAGTTTGAACAATACTCAAAAGATATACTCAGAGTTTATAAAACAATTAAAAGAAATAAATTACAGAAAATTCCTCAACTCTGTCTATCTATGAAGTCTCTACTATTACAGAAGGATATCGGGACAAGACCCACGACATCTCTAAACTACTAACTGTAAGGTAAAGGTGAAGTCCTTCGAAATACAAGAAGGCTAACCACAACTGTCTGGAATACCACATGACCTCAATGAAACACTTGTTGATGATCCTGAATACATGTATTTGTACCATGAAACGATGCAGGCCAAATGACGTCAGTACATGGAATGTACGAGAAGGTAAGGGGAGCTCTGCAACATAAGTATAAGCTCGATCTAATAAAAAGGAAGACATACTTATCCCGTCTCAACTCAATATGACTCAAGAATACTCAACTCGACTCAAGGATACCCAACTAAACTCAACTAAGGTGCTTAACTCAACTCAAGATACTCAACTCAAACTCAAGATACTCAACTCAAAATGAAAGCAACAATAAAAGATGATATATACATGAAACTTTTAGAACATTAGATAATAACTCAAATGTATATAAAAATACAATAATAACTCATTACTCTTATTTGGGAGATTCTCTAACCGACAACCAGTGGGATTTTCACTGGGTATGTTGTTGTTGTTGACAACCATCACTATGAGCAATGTGATGATGAAGCGTCTCACCCACGGTGCCAGAACTTTCCTATACCTTGTCAGAGTATAGGACATCCTCAACTAAGTGGATCCACTAATCTATGCTTAAAAGTAATAAGAAATCATCTAAAAAGTATGACCCTTTACCATGTTGGCATACATGGTTCACGGGGGCTGTGAGTTGTCTGAACTCTCCCCCATATTGGAGCTTAATACTACTCCCAATAATATATACTCATACTCATATGTCTTAAACATAACTCTCCCTATGGTTTGATATAATTGTTTAAACTACACTCTTAAAAGAGGTAACTATTCTCGAAATATCTTTTGAAATTATCAATCATTTAGAAATCTCAGTTTCTCTTTTATCAATGTAAATTTTGATGCATCTGGAATACATAGTCCCCTTATACTCATACTTGAAAACTCTTTCTCAAAAACATTTTAAAATCATATTGTGATATGATCATTGATGACTCGTGAAGTCATACTGCATAAACATTGATGGTATATCTAGATACCATACTACTCATACATTGATGACATACTCGATTGTCATACTAATCATGTTTTAGAAAACGCTTTTCTCAAAACACATCTTTACTTTCTCAAAACTAAGTTTAAGAACTTAAGTGTTGGCTTTAAAAAAACTTCTCAAAATATATGACTCAATTCATAGGGTTCATGTGGAAATATGGACATGAACGACTCAACTCAGGGATCTTAATAGCAATATGGAACTCAGTACTAAGAACTGAAGACTCAAGAACTCAAGGACTCGGGAACTCGAAACTCATAACTCAACGATTCTACTAATCTCAAAAATACTCAATTCATACGGTTCATGTTGAAATATAGACGTGACTGAATCAACTCAAGAATCTTAATGCAAAACATATAGAAATTCAATAATTAGGAATAGAATTTCAAAAAGAATCAAGAACTGAAGAACTAAAAAATAACTCATCTCAAGAATACTTAAATCTAGGAATAGAATCCTACATTACTCTTTGAATTATTTGAAAGTAGATGTAGGACCTGAGGACGTACTAGTACAACACTATGATAACCTAACATACCTGGAAGAACAAGGTTCTTGAAGAATCTTGAATAAGAACTTGATTAGAAGCCTTGAAACCCTAGCTTGAAGGAGAACAATCAAGAATATCTTTCTTGAGATTTTTGAATTAGTTTCGTGAAATCTCTATGGCCAAGAATTATAATTTTCATTAGCGATTCATAATTGTATGGAGGAATTTGAGTTGGAAAGAACGAAATTCTTGGAGAAAGACTTACCTTGAAGAAGAATCTTGAAAAAGATTGAAAGAATCTTGAATGAAGTTGTCACGCCCCGAGCCTACACCCTGGGCGGGACTGACACTCAAGAACCATTGTTGGCCCCAAGCGAACCCTTGGTCTGGCTTAACTCTTAGAGGAAGACTTTACTCAACATAAAATCACTTTAAAAGTAAACTGAAAACTCAATAGATAACTTAGAATGTATAAAAGAACATTCACTAGCCAAAATGACAACTCAAGTCTCAAACATCAAAACTGAAATGGAACGACTCAAGAACTAACATCAACTAACTGTCTATGAAGCCTCTACCAATTGAGATGGACGTCAGGACAAGAGCCAAGACATCCTAACTTTCATGCCCCGAGCCTACACCCTGGGTGGGACTGGCACTCGAAAGCCATTGCTGGCCCCAAGCGAACCCTTGGCCTGGCTTACTTAACTCATCGAAGGACAATATTCATATCTATAATGATCAATGAACTTTACTGAACTGGATAATAAAGTAACTGAGAATTTTTTAAAGATTAAACATTCAACTTGGCCAAAAGTGGCAACCCAACTCTTAACAATAAGAAATGATAATGAAAAGACTCAAAGGACTAGCATCTGACTGTCTATGAATCCTCTAAAACAACTAAGATAGATGTTGGGACAAACCCCACAACATCCTAATGAACTAACTAGAAAGCAATGAAAATAGATCCTCCGGAATGCAAGGAGGCTCACCGACTGACTATGAAATGCTCACTGGATCAATGGTGTGCTGGAATGCCGATCCTATTTACATGTGTCTGCATCATAAGAAGATGCAGGCCAACTGGCATCAGTACATTGAATGTACGAGTATGCGAGTTGGAATGCTAAAACAACATAGGCTTGAACGGGATTCTGAAAGAAACACTTACCTTGGCTCTTCTCAATTCATGATTACTTAACTGAACTCATTTCAATATAAAGTAGTTTAAAACAAGTGCAATATAAAGAAAAGTTGTTTAAAAACATGATGTCAACTCTGTGTATATACAAGGATACAACATAACTCTGAAATGTATGCAAAAATACAATAATCTGATGTATATAAAAATACAATAACTTTTGTGGGAGTTTATCAAACCGACAACCATCACATAAGAGCTATAGTGATGATACAACGATCTACCTCACGCTGCCAGCGCATCCTATACCCGGCCAGAGGTATAGGACATGAACTACTAAGTGGATCCACTAGTCTATTTTGAAAAGGGTTCATCTAAAAAGTATGACCCTTTTCTACCCATGGTGGCTACATGGTTTTATGGAGACGTGAGTTATCTAAACTCATGCTTGCCCCCAATTGGGTGCTCAATACTACTCCCAAAATATACTAGCTCTTATGTTTAAAAACATACTTCTTCTGTGATTTGAGATTAGTGCTCAAAAACTTAACTCAAAGGCTATCTTGGAAATCAAAGTTCCCTTCTTGCTTCATTTAGAAAGCGATTACTTTTTCTGAAAACTAGCCCAAATGCTCTTTGGAAATCTCAGTTTCCGATCTTATTTAAATGTGAAAACATTTTTAATCTCTTTGGGAATACTTAGTCCCCATATACTTTTGAAGAAATGAACTTCAACTTTACTCTTTACTGAACTCAAAACTTAAGTCTTAAAACAAAGTTGAAATGTTTGCAAAAGACTTTTGGAAAACTCTAAGAGCTTCTCTTGACTTGACTCTTACTTCTCTTGACTTTGATCCTAACTTTCCTTGAATTGGATTATGGATTCAAGGTTCATGATCTCATGTTTATAGATGATTTCATGATGTTTAGATGTACCTTAGAGTGTTGGAATCAACTAAAAACATAGGTGCATTGCTAAGGAACAAGTACGAAAAGGTGGGGAACGAATGGGGAGAACTGGCATCCCTGGCGCTCTGAGAGGCGCGGGGCGCCAGCCCTCAACATTCAGAGAACAAGTTGGGGCACTCTGGCTGGCGCGTCACCCCAGAGCCCCACATTCAGGGACTGCTTTGGGGCGTGCTGGCTGGCGCGATGCCCCACCCCTTCCCCAGGTGTTTGACGACTTTTCTTCTCCGTTTTTCAACTCTAAACCCTCTAAACTTCAATGGTTCTTTCCCCAAACACTTAGGATCATTTATACCCTCAATATATGATAGATTCAAACCGAAATTACACCTGGAAACATGAATCAAATCGCAAGAAACTTCAACACAACAACCCACAAGAATTCAAACGAATTTCATCAAGAACTCAAAGGATTTACTTTCAAATCACACATATTTTGCTGAATTGAATCATGATTGGCGCTCGGGTGAACTAACCCAATGCCATCTAATCTCACATAACTTTTTAGGGATCACCCCCGATGAAATCCACAAGCTATCCTTGACGAAATCGATGAATCTTTCTCCCTCTTCTCCTTTCTCGTCTTTTCTCTTTTCTCCAAGCCCTAGCTTGAACTATAATTTTTTCTAAACTGATCAAAATTTGGTTTTACCCCAATTAATCTCCTAAAAATGAAATAGAATGATTAGGTAAGGAAAAAGACTAAATTACCCTTCCAAAATCCGGATTGGGCATTTCCTTATTCGAACAACCCAACTTCCAAAGGGCATAACTCACTCATACGAACTCGAAATCATGTAAACTTGGCGGTGTTGAAAGATCATTCCAAGTGCTTTCCAACCATGTCTGGAAGTACACCTAACTCATCCCGAGTTAGGAGTTATGGTTGTTTAAAGTTGACCAAAACTCAACTTTTCCTAACATAAACAAATTTCCAGATTTTCATTCTTTCCAAAAATGACTATTTCCAATTATTAGCTTCTTCCTAGTTATTTCAAATTTTGAGATGTTACACTAACGAACTATAATGATAAAGTAATAAAAAGGGGATCCTCCGGAAGCAAGGAGGCTCACCAATAACTCTTAAGCTCAACTGGATCAACGATGCAGTGGATGTTGATACTGGTTACCTGAATCTGCATCATAAAAATATGTAGGCCAACTAGCATCAGTACATTGAATGTACGAGCATGCGAGAGGAATACTAAAACAAGACATAAGCTTGAAAGGAACTAAAGGAACATACTTGGTGTCAACTCAACACATTTCAATATAAAAAAAAAATGTAAATGCAATATAAAGAAAAGCTTTCAAACAACATGGATAAAAACTGTGTATTTAGAAATACAATAGTAACTCAGTTTGTATGCAAGGATAAATATAAACTATGCTTATATGTGAAAATAAAAGTAATCTTTGTGTATATAAGAATACAAAAATATAACTATGGCAGTTTCTCTAATCGACAACCATCACTTAAGAGCTATGTGATAATACAATGTTTTGCCTCACGCTGTCAGGGCCATCCTATACCTTGTCGGGGGTATAGAACCTAACTACTAAGTGGATCCACTAGTCTATGCTAAAAAGCACTAAGGAATCATCTAAAATGTATGACGCTTTTCTACCAACGTTGGCTACATGGTTTATGGGGGAAGTGAGTTGTCTGAACTCTCCCTCATATAGGTGCTCAATAATACTCCCAAAATATAACTAGCTTGTATGTTTAAAAACATAAATATTTTTGTGATTTGAGATAATTGCTCAAAAACTAGCCCAAAGGCTCTCTTGGAAATCAATGTTTTCTTTGTTGATTAAATGTGAAAACATTTACTCTTTACTAAAAACTAGCTCAAAGGCTCTTTTGGAAATCGGTGTTTTCTTTTTTGATTAAATGTAAAAACATTTACTCTTTGGGAATACATAGTCCCCATATACTATTTTAAAGAAATGAACTTCACTCTTTACTCTTTACTCAACTCAAAACTCAACTCTTAAAACTAGTTTAAAGCATTTGCAAAAGACTTTTAAAAGGACTCTAAGAAATCTCTAGATTTGAATATGAAATTTATGTATTCAAAGTTGTGATTTGTGATAGGAAAGATCTCGTGATGTTTAGGAGTGTTTTTAGATAGTTAAACATGAGAAACGATCAAAGAATCACAGTCTGGAAGCAAGTCCGCGACACGGGGATGCATTTTATTATTTTATCGTGAAATAAATTTTGAGGCAGAAGGGTCCGCGACCCCTCCACGACGCGCAGAGAAAAGTTCCAATCCTAAGGAACAGGGCGGACTTGGTACCCAGATTTTCCCGACTTTTCCTTCTTCATTTTCTAACCCCAATTCTCCTAAATTCGATTCTTTTTCTCAATTCCCCTTTAGATTCAGATACCGAATATATGTACACAAGAATTTAATCAAACACAACTCTAAAATCAACACGATTCCATCAAGAACTCAACAATCTCATCAAATCTCAAGAACGAAAGCCAATTTCAAGAACACAATTCAAGATTATCAAACTTTCAACTTACTAGAACGAATTTCGCTGAACTAGACATGATTGACGCGTGGGTGAATGAACCCAACACTATGAAAGTCTTACATACCTCTTAGGATCGAATCATTGGCAAACTCCGCAACCAAAATCACAAGAACTAGACGAATCATGACCTTTTCTCCTCCTTTCTCTTGAGTTCTTTCTCTAAAATCCCTAGCGTGAAATTTGAGTGCGTAAACTGAACCAATTTAGTTTAGACCGCAACTAAATTATTAAAAATGGATTTAATTAATTGGGAAAAGAAAAGACCAAAATACCCTTCCAAATTCCGGGTAACTTTCCTTATTTAAATAGCCCGACTTCAAATGGGCATATCTCCTTCATATAAACTCAAAACCTAGCAAACTCGGTGGCGTTGGAAAGATAATTCAAAGACCTTTCATTTGATATCTTGCAACCCACCTAACTCACCTGTACTAGGATTTATAGTCGTTGGAAGTTGACCCAAAACTAATACTTAACATATCTTAGCCAAATTTTAGATTTTTCATTCTTTCCAAAAATGGTTCTTTCTAATATTAGCTCTTTCAAATAGCGGGGTGTTACATAAATCTTCTACTTTGATTTTTCCTTAAGGTTTTGGCTTAGGGTTTGAGAGAAAAGAGAATGATGGATTAAGAGATGAAAATCTGATTGTTTTGTGTCCTTAATTAGTCAAGAAATTAGTTTAAGGTTTTCTTAGAGGTAAAAAAAGAAAAACGACCCTTTTTAATGTTTTCTCGTCGGCTAATTCGTCACTGCACTGTAGCAAATTACTAAAATAGTCATAACTTTTTACTCACAACTTGGATTGACACGAAATTGGTGGCGTTGGAAAGATGATTCAAATACCTTTAATTTGATAGGTATGGGCCACTTAACTCTTTATATTCTAAGAGAAATGGTCGTTTTAAGTTGACCTAAGTAAAATCTTATGTCAAAACTTAATCGGTAAGGAACTTTCAACTCAGCTTTGTGCTAGGAGATTTTAGTGACCTTAATTGATATTCAATATTATTCCCTAACTAAAGAATTTGCCTTAACACCTAAGAAAAATTAAGAGTCACTCAGTAAAACCTTATACGCAATTCAAGAATGATTTAGGGCTTAACTTAGAAATTTTCGGGGTGTTACAACACACTAGCCTTAAAATCTAAAATAAAACATGAACTTTCTGAAATTGTCATATTTTTATGCTAGTCGAAATTACTTTGACATTGTGTATGCGAGGTTCACAATTTAGGCCAACTATTTGCTTAATTTCTAACAAGGAGGATTTCAACCATCAACAAATCCTTATACGATATATGGTTTTTAAATCAAGAAAGGTAATTAAAAATTAAAAACTTAACTAAGAGACGTTACCCTAATTAATGTGGATGGTATCTCACCTTCTGATAAAGAAAGTACATATTCATTAAAGATCCTATTTGAATTGACTAACTTTAAAAAAGAAGAAGTCATATTTCATTCGGGCGAGGCCCATTTATTCATAAAAACAAAGAAAATATTTACAAATAACCGAGCCCAAATGTGACTAGGTCCAGAAACAGAAGCATAACCAAATGGTACAAAATATCTGATGGAAATAATAAAATCATAAAGTATATTAGAAATGTGAGAACACGAACAGTCGGAAGCTTCCAGCTCCTTCCTTATACGCTCCTCTAAAATCCTAATCATCATACACTTCCATTGTTGTGATTCAAGCTACAATCAAGGTGTGATCTTTAATTCTAGCTACAATCAAAATGAGATCTTTAATTCAAGCTACAATCAAAGTGAGATTTTCAATTCTTACCCTTCAATTCAGGTGATGACACAGTGATGGAATCGATCTCGTCTTCACTCCATTGAACCAATCAAAACTTTAAGCTTATTTATTCAGCTTATTACTCTACCTTGTTCATCTCCGAAACTAATCATGGGAGTTGTATGAATCCCTCTGTTATATCTACTACCAGTAAGTCTAAATTTTGATGTAAATGTAACTCGTCACGTATAAAAAGTTCTACTGTCGCCCCGAAGCTTAACTCTAGCCTTTAAAATGTGCAGATCCACTATCCACATATGCTATGACCAAAAATAAGGCTCGATGTTTCAGCTCTATCTCATTGCAGTTATATGTCCATACAAAGTCTCAATGGATTGAACCCCATTCAGGATTAATACCATCATTTAAGCCTTCATTTGGATGATTCTACCACAATAAAGTCGGAGAAAATTTATGTTTCATCCTTTTGTAGGTTTCTGCATATCTTCCTTGTTGATGGTGAATTTTAGCTGAAACTAAAGTTTTGATTTGGTACTAATGGACACTCCAAGCTCTCACCAGGTGTAAGTATATAAATCTATTGAATTTACTTCAAACTTTAGCTTATCATAATAGAAAATTTTACCTTAGCAAATTGAACTTACATGTAATCAGTAATGGATCATGGACTATGATACAAATACCACTATTTGCTCTATTAATTGTGTAGATGCCTCCTTATGTATGGTGTACCATATTTGGCTAGATTACGTATCCTCTTTTCTGCACTATAAATTTCTTGAAAGTGGTTAATCTAAAAATCAGTTGCAAAAGATAAAACTAAATAAGTAAAAAATCTTCAAGAATATTTCCTTTTCTAAGGGAATGTTTACTCTTGTAAAATATCTCTTCTCAATCTCCTTATGATACTTATTTCCAATGCCGCACTCCATGACACTTTCCACTCTCCCTATTGGAAATTACATGCTCATTACAGTAATTAAGATTCTCCCTTATAGCTCTAGCTTCAGCTACTATGTTGGTTGTATCATTCTGAAACCTTTAGCTACTACCAGATTACCACTAAGATCCCTGATACAAAAGGATGATGAACTTGGCCTAGAATTTTCTTTAGATGCTCCATCAGTACTACACTTTCGTAAATTAGGAGGAGGAGGGTTCCATCTATCAATTTTAAAAGAGAATTTACGTTTGTACTATTCCAATTCTGAAAGAATAAGAGTCCAAGAGTTGCTGCCACATTTCCCTTTAAATCTAACAAGAATGAATTTTAAATTTGTATTATTAATACCCTAGAGCACTCTAAATTCTGAAAAGGAACTTCCGTGAATAATAATATTCATTCGCTTCCACAAAAACTATAAAATAATGTAAGGATATCTTGGAAAACTACCTTCACTATATAGTAGCCTTCTACTACCCACCACAACCTTATGGACTACTTCAAGTTAAATTCCAATAGAACTAATAATGTGGCTTCAAATTATTGTAGCGTATTCTCCTGTCAGAAAAAAAAGGTTCCATAGTATCTTCTTCCAAAATTATACAATATCTACTATTCCAAGAATAATCAGAGTTCCCATAGGGATCTTTCTTAACCAGATTCTCTGAGCAAGAAAGGGGATTTTGAAAGAAATCCCTTTTATCCACGATCTCACCATGTCTTCAACCTTCTTTTTTTTGTACCTCAATAGCTCCTAAACTGATTTAACAGTGAACTTACCATTTTTAGTTTCAGTCCACCAAGATTCATCACCTTGATTACAGAGATATGAATGATGCAAGTTACATTGGACATGTACAACATACTCAGGAAGAAGCTCTCCCATTGTTGGATAGTTCCATGTCCTTTCCCCCTTTAGAAACTCACCAAAGTCTTTGATGGGATGGCAAGTGTGCATGTCAAAAGCATGTAAATGCAAAGGTCCAAGATTATATGAGTTATGATAACATATAGAAGTGTCCCCCCCCCCCCCCCATTCATCAGCATGTGTTTCCAAATATGGGAACCTCATTTCCATTGAACAAGGGTAGGTATTTGCTTCCTACAATACCTTATCCATATAAAGTTGGACCATAATGTACCTTGAACTCTTGAATAGCTTTTAAGTATTTTTGTAGTGTTAGCTAAAATAAGGAAATATTTTTAAGCACTTATTCATAACTTGTGATTTTTTTGTCTTATAAAAAAAGAGATATAATCCTACACAAATAGGCTTTTAGTCCTATCTCATGCACTACACATGCACGAAATCTACCAAGAGAATAAACCTTATTTGCTTGTTAGTTATAGTAAAGTACTTAAAGTTGTGAATTTATAATGACTTTTGTTTGTATAAGTATTTAAAATATTTTTAGATATCTCGAAATTAGAAATAGTCATCTAGTATTCAACTTGTCAATAAGAAGATATTCAACACATAATTTCTGAAGTATAATGTATTCAATACTAAGAACTATAAGATTGAAGTCATTTAATCTAAATTAAGAATATACCTCGAGAAATAGTACTAGATTAATTGTGGCTGAAAACACCTAAAATAAAAGTTCCAAGTTCCGTATAAGATAAAGTAGAAAATATAAGTTGAAAAATTAAATTTAGAGAAACAAGAAAAGAGCAAGACAGTCTAAGCATAATCTATGAAGACTTAGAGAAATAGCAAATTGAAGGAAACATTATGAATCCCCGTAACACAACATAACAAGTAGTATCAATTTATTGTGGGCTTACTTAGGGGATGTACTTTGTCAAGCCTTTATGGATGTATGAGTTTAACTTTCTAATTATACAGTTATACCACCGTCTCTTGAGGACTCAATGTACACACTTGAAACCTAAAGTTAATTGTTCCAAGAATTTAATTATTCATATTGTTCTTCTTTAACCTGTAGAAACTTTGCAAGAGGAATCGATATATGGATTCGACAGAACAAAAATCCTCATAATGGAGATATAAAGAGTTCTGTGGTAAAAAGAGCTGAAATGGTGGTTTAATATGATGTTCTTAGATAAGTATGTTCTTAATTCATTATACTAATGTTTTACCATTTGAAAATTTCATACGGCAAAGGGAAAAAATGTTGATTGAGGCAAAATATAGATTGAGACTCATAACAGAAAAGATGGATGTTATATAACTGAGGCGGCTAGGGAGATCAGGGTAAGTATTCTTTCTATATATGGTTACTCGAGTAAACTGAAGAAATGATTTTTTTCTTGGGTATTAGTAATTGGGTATGTTTGTAGATATTTTCACCGAGAGAAGCCTTGTTGGTATTCCGCAAATTAATAGTAGATCAATTATCTTTGCGGTTTGATACCTTTGTCAAATGAAAGAAGAAGGGGGAGTTTAATAGGTGGAAAAGATGAAGCACCCGCCTTTTCTTAAAATTTAAGAGTCAATGCGTGCATAAGTGTCACGACCCAAACCGTTGTGATTGGCACCCACACTAACCCTCCGATGAGAGAACCATTAATACTAAATAGCTAACAAACTTAATCAAAAATACTAAAGCATTTAAGTCACGGAAGCATGTTAAATGCTAAGGAAGAAATAGAGTTCCCATAAGCTCCAAACAAAAGTCTAATAACAAACTAGCATTGCGGAAGTAATGCCTAGAACCTGAAAGTCAATGTACCAAAACATCTAACAAGGAACAAAGAGTCTAAACAAGAAGGGTTACAATCCCAAACTAACGAACTAACAACTAACTAGAGAAGTCTTAAGTCTGAAATGTGGACATACACGAAAGGAGAACTCATGGCATCCCGAAAGAATTGGCTCACCCTTGAATTCAAAAGTGATCACTGATCTTCCAAGCGAGGTTTGTCAATAGCCGCCTAAAGATGCCATGTACTTAACAAAGAAAGAGCAAGTGCAGTATCAGTACACAACCATAGTGTACTGGTAGGATCACGCGGCTATCCCACTAAATGTAACATACATAAGTCAATACAACAATAGAATCACATGCATATATCGAACATATACAATATCATCATTATTTATGAACAACGAACAATTTCACATTTCTCAAGATACACAATTATGTCAAATCATTGGTCCTCTCATGGAACCCAAACCCAAACTGCTAGCATACTGAAACGTGGTACCCGATCCAATGATTAGGCCGGAACGTGGCAACCGATCCCATAATTATGCCGGAACGTGGCAACCGATCCAAGTTAGTGTGTCGAAACGCAACACCCGATTCATTCAACAAGCCACAATCACAAGCTCCAAGTACATTCTCATAATCATACAATCAAGTCATGATTCATGGCATTCATCATTCATCTATCCTCATTTACAATTAGTGTGATCAATAATGCAACATTCGCATACATACATGTATCATAATGAAGCAAGAACAAACATACATCACACAATCATAGAATCACTACTATCATCTACCTCGAAACAAGCTTGAAACCCTATTAATCTTGATTCTTCCCTTTCCGGATTCATTCCACTTGTTCTTGGTCTACAAACAATCAATATAATACGGGAATCAATAAACAATCACTAATTACCCGAATTACTAACAATTCTAACAACCCTAGATCATACCCATGATTCCACGACCCAAATTGGCGATTTTCCCACCATAATTCTCTGATCAAAACTTCCCCCCATCGATATTTACCTATTGGATTACGTTCTATAGATCAAAAAATGGATTCGGGGAGTTAAAACCTTACCTTTAGCCTTAAAAATGGTGAAAAGCTGTCAAGAATCACATAGGGTTCGTCTCCTTACTCTCAAAGTCGAAAAGTACAGAATAAAGACGTTTTGGGGTTTATTTTCGACTTAAGTCGCATCGAACCCGCCACAGCGGTCCTCACCCCACTACAGTGGCCCCGCCCAGGCGACAGTAATCTCACCCCGGCGGATCGCACGGAACCAGTGATCTATTTTAATAATTCCAAGACCCCTATTTCACAATACACCTTCAACCAACAACACTCAGAAAATACCTGTTCATGCTAAGTTCAATTCCTGGAGTTCCACTCGCCCAAATTCAATTTCGTAAAGTCGTACAGGTTCCTTAACGACTTACCTATTTACTCATGTGATCAAATTCATAAATAGATCACCTAATTGCTAGCATATTTCCCTAGACGTTAATAACTCCAATTTTGTCCAAATTTGGACTAGGTTGGGAAATCTCAAGATATTACGAAAAAGTTTTTCGGCCCAATTTTTTTTCCCCATTGGCTTTTCTATAACGATAGAACCCGATCGTTACAATAGATACCAATTTCCCCATCACTCGTCCCTGAATGACAAAACATAGGACAACAGGCTAAAGAAAGAATGGAGTAGTACCTGAATCGATGAACAATTGGGGATACTTGTCTCGCATGTCCCTTTCAGTTTCCGAAGTAGCTTTCCCAATTGAACGATGCTTCCATTGAAATTTCACGGACTTAATCTCTTTGGTCCTCAGCTTACGCACATCACGATCAAGAATATCAACCGATTTCTCCTCATATTGGAGGTCCTTTTCTAATACAATTGAGCCCCACTTTATGATATAATCCCCGTCACCATGATATCTCTTCAATTTAGACACATGAGATACTGGATGTACTCCCGATAAATTAGGAGGTAAAGCTAATATATACTCCATTGGCCCTATGCATTTAAGAACCTCAAAGGGACCAATGTATCACGGACTTACCTGACCTTTCTTGCCAAATCTCATCACCCTTTTCATGGGGGATACCTTAAGAAGAACATTCTCACCAGTCTGAAATGTCATGTCTCTTACCTTATGGTCTGCATATTTCTCTTGTTTACTCTGGGCTGCTAAAAGTTTAGCTTGAATACTCCTCACCTTATCTTGAGCATCCTTAACTAAATCAATTCCCAAAGGTTTCACATCTCCAGCCTTGAACCATCCTACGGGTGATCTACATCCCCTCCCATATAATGCCTCAAACGGTGCCATATCAATGCTAGAGTGATAACTATTATTATAAGAGGATTCTCACAAAAGTAAGACCTTATCCCAATGCCCTCCAAAATCAATCACACATGCCATCAACATGTCTTCTAACACTTGAATAGTTCTTTCTGACTGTCCGTCCGTCTGTGGATGGAAGGTTGTACTAAAAGTGAGTTGGGTGCCCAATTTATCATGCAATTTCCTCCAAATCTTGGAGGTGAATTGCGTACCACGGTCTAAGATGATAGAGAGGGGCACCCCATGCAACCTTACTATCTCTTTCACATAAACTTTAGCCAATTGTTCAACATTATAATCAATTCTTACCAGAATAAAATGGGCCGACTTAGTCAATCTATCAACCGCTACCCAAATAGAATCGAACTTCCCCAAAGTCATAGGAAGACCAACCACAAAATCCATGGCTATGATTTCCCACTTCCATTCCGAAATTGGCATTCTTTGAAGCAAACCTGCATGCCTTTGGTATTCATATTTCACTTGTTGACAATTTTGACACTTAGCCACAAACTCCGCTATATCCTTCTTCATTCCCGGCCACTAATTAATTCGCTTCGAATCCGGTGCATCTTGGTCACACCAGATGAATAGAATATCGTGAGCCATGGGATTCTGTCAACAATTTCTAAATCAAAGTCATCAATTCGAGGAACACAAATCCTTCCTTTAAAACTGAGCACACCTTCCGCATCAAGAGTGGTCTCTTGTGCTTTACCAATCATGGTCTTCTTTCTAAGATCATTCAAATTTTCATCTTCAAACTGTTTGGCCTTGATCTCCTCAATGAATGTGGCCCTCACTTCGATGCTACTTAACACCCCACCTCTTTCTGAGATGCCTAACTGCATGAATTTAGACTCCAAGGTTTGAATTTCCTTAGCCAAGGGTCGCTTGGATACAATCAAGCAAGCTAAACTACCCATATTCACCGCTTTTCGACTCAAAGCATCTACCACCACATTAGCCTTACCCGGATTGTATTGAATGATGACATCATAATCTTTAAGTAACTCCATCCACCTTCGTTGTCTCAAATTCAGATTCTTTTGAGTAAAACATGTTGCAAACTAAGATGATCTGTAAACACCTCACACATAACATTATAGAGGTAATGCCACCATATCTTAAGAGCAAACACTATCACTACCAACTCCAAATCATGTGTTGGGTAATTCCTCTCATGCACCTTCAATTGTCATGATGCATAAGCTATAACATTCTTATCCTACATCAACACAACACCCAAAACAGAATGTGAAGCATCACAATAAACATTAAAATCCTTACCCTCAACCAGTAATGCTAGAATGGGTGCGGTGGTCAAAAGAGTCTTGAGCTTTTGAAAGCTCTCCTCACATTTTTAGTCCATTCAAATGTTATCTCCTTTTTGGATAAATTAGTCAAGTTAGTGCCAATAGAAGCAAAGTTCTTCACAAATCGACGATAGTAGCTAGCGAGCCCCATAAAACTCCTAACTTCCATCATCGAGCTAGGCTGAATGCAATTCTTAACCGCCTCAATCTTTTGGGGATCTACCATTACCCCTTCTTTGGAAACTACATGCCCTAAAAATGCAACCGAAGTCAACCAAAATTCACACTTAGAAAATTTAGCATGCAACCTTTGTTTCACAAGAACACCCACAACAATACGAAGATGGTCAGCATGCTCATCCTCACTTTTAGAATAGACCAAAATATCATCAATGAAGACTATAAAAAATGAATCAAGAAAGAGTTTGAACACCCCATTCATCAAACTCATGAAAGTTGCAGGCGCATTAGTCAAACCAAAAGACATAACCAGAAATTCATAGTGCTCATATCGGGTCCTAAACGCCGTCTTGGGCATATCCTCAGGCCTAATTTTCAACAGTTGGTAGCCAAACCTTAGATCAATTTTAGAGAAAATTGATGCACCTTGCAATTGGTCAAAAAGATCTTCTATTTGAGGCAAAGGGTACTTGTTTCGAATAGTGACCCTATTCAATTATCGGTAATCTATACAAATTCTCATACTACCATGCTTTTTCTTAACAAACAAAACTGAAGCACCTTATGGGGAAGCACTAGGGTGATGAATCCTTTATCAAGAAGTTCTTGGATTTGAGCCTTAAGCTCTCTCAATTCCGCCGGAGCCATGCGATATGGAGGGATAGAAATGGGATGAGTACCAGGTTCTAAATCAATGCAGATGTCTATATCCCTATCCGGAGGCATACCAGACAAATCATTAGGAAACATTTCTCTAAATTCTAACACAACAGGAATAGACTCAATAGATGGAGACTTAACCTAAACATCCCGAATATTAGAAAAATAAGCCAAACAACCCTGCTCTACCAGTTTACTAGCCTGAATGGAGGATATGATCTTAACTTGCTTAGGCTTGTATACCCCTTCCCACTTTAACTTTTCCCTTCCCAGAATTTCTAGAGTTATAGACTTAGTATTATAATTAAGCACAGCATAATAGGGAGACAACCAAGTCATGCTAAGATTATATCAAAGTCAGTCATATCCAAAATCACCTAATCATCCCAAGTCTGAAAACCCATAAACAAAATAGGACAAGCATGATAGACATGGGAGGCTATGACAGACTTTCCAACTGGGGTAGAAACATGGATGGGGGCATCAAGTATATCACAAATCATAGAAAATTCTGAGGCAAATCGCATGGATACATATGAATAAGTAGAACCCAGATCAAATAACACATTATCGATCCGGTCACAGACAAGAATAGTACTTGTAATCACTGCGTCAGACACCTTTGCCTCATTCTTGCCCGAAAAGGCATAACATCCAGCACTATCATTTTAACGAGCTACTTCCCTGCCTGGTTGCGCTGCACCTCTACCTGCGTTACCAATTCCTCTACCCCCACGGCCTCGCGTTTACCTCCTCATCCACCCTGTGGATGCCCTCGACCATTATTACCATTTCCCACGGGTACCACTGCTCTAGTCTGCTGTTGTGCGGATTTCATCATGTGCGGGTGGGGACAATCTATCCTCATATGCCCAGGTTCACCACAGTTTTAACATGTATGATCAAAAGATGGCCTGCTTCCCGCCGAAGGTGCGGCTCCCTAGCTATCTTGAATCAAATTATGAGGTGGAGTTCCCGAGTAATTACTTGTAGAGGCGGGCATAACTGACTGAATTGGCGTAGCTACAAGTGTTGGCCTCCCTGAACCTTTGGAATAAGAACCTTGAAAGTTACCCAAGTTCTTGGCCCTTTTTAGCTAATGCCTTAGCCTAACCGTCTCGCCTCACCCCCTCCACTTTCTTAACAATGTATTTTACCTCATTAAAGCTCCTCCTTGCAGAGGTTATATGAACAAATAATACCTTCAAATCAGAATTTAGTCCCCTAATAAATAAACGGATCCTTTCCTCCTCAGTAGTCACCAATTAAGTAGCATATCTAGACAAGGCATGGAACTTGGCCTCATAAGAAGCCACAAACATACCACCTTGCTCCAATGCCATTAACTTATCCTTCTTGCGATCTAAGCTCTCCACCACTGCTTAGCCTCACCACAAACTCAACCCAATGTTGATAGATAATTCCCAACTTATGAAGTCTCTCATAGCAGTCTAAGATAAACTCATTTGCATCATCACTCTTAGAACCAAGAAATACAGGAGGCTTTAGCTTCAAAAACATAGTCAACATTTCATGCTCATTACCAGTCAGAGCAGAACCCAACAAAGGATGGAAGAAAACATCATTAACTCCAGTCCCACCCACCTTGGGCGCAGTGATAGCAACAGGGAGATTAGCAGGAGCTTGAGTTGCTTGAACAGAGGGAAGCACTCCAGGACCAACCAACCCTTTCAAGAATGACATGATTTACTGAGCTAACACTGGGTCGAAATGAGAAATAGATGTAATTTCAGCCTTTACCTCATCCTCGTTTCCAACTTCCTCAAAATTTTCAACCTCAGCATCATCCTCTATTTCTTCATGATGCACAAGAGGGACCTCATTTCTGGAACATTTTCAACCTGTGCTTCATCCCCAGTAGGCACCACTCCTCCTCGGCCTCTACCCCTAGCTCTTCCTCTACCCCTACCTCAACCGCGACATCTCGTTGCAGACTCCTTAGCTGGAGCATTGATGGGAGCTACAAGACTGACACCGTTGAATCTAGTATTAACTATCTATAGATAGAAGGGTGAAAGAGGTTAGATACTAATTTGAATCGCCAGATACCAATTGGAATGAAGTTATAGCATGAAAGGAAACAAGAGAACATAGATAGATTTCCTAGAATCATTTTGGTACCGTTCCGCAAGACTTTACTAGAATAATTTTGGTACATCGAGATCAACGAACCAAAGCTCTAATACCAACTTTGTCACCACCCATACCGTCGTGATTGGCACCCACACTAACCCTCCTGTGGGAGAATCATTAATACTAAATAGCTAACCAAGTTAATCAAAAATACTAAAGCATTTAAGTCACGGAAGCAACTTAAATGCTAACTAAGAAATAAAGTTCCCATAAGTTCCAAACAAATATCTAATAACAAACTAACATTGCGGAAGTAATGCCTAGAACCTAAAAGTCAATGTAACAAAACATCTAACAAGGAACCAAGAGTCTAAACAAGAAGGGTTACAACCACAAACTAACAAACTAACAACTAACTAGAAAATCTAAGTCCGAAATGTGGACATACACGAAAGGAGAACTCATGGCATCCCAGAAGAATTGGCTGACCCTTGAATTCAAAAGTGATCGATGATCTTCTAAGCTATGTCTGTTAAAAAATGCCTGAAGATGCCCTATACTCAACAAAGAAAGAGCAAGTGCAGTATCAGTACATAACCACAGTTTACTGGTAGGATCACGGGACTATTCCACTAAGTGTAACATACATAAGTCAATACAACAATATAATAACATGTATATATCGAACATATACAATATGATCATCATCATTTACGAACAACGAACAGTTTAACATTTCTCAAGATACATAATTATATCAAATCATTTGTCCTCTCATGGAACCCAAACCCAAACTGTTAGCATACCGAAACGTGGTACCCGATCCAATGATTATACCTGAACGTGACAACCGATCCCATAATTATGCTGGAACATGGCAACCGATCCAATTTAATGTATCGGAACGCAACACCCGATTCATTCAACAAGCCACAATCACAAACACCAAGTACATTCTCATAAGCATACAATCAAGTCATGAATCATGGAATTCATCATTCATCTATCCTCATTTACAATTAGTGTAATCAATAATACAACATTCACATACATACATGTATCATAATGAAGCAAGAACAAATATACATCACACAATCATAGAATCAAAACCATCACCTACCTCTAAACAAGCTTGAAACCCTAAGAATCTTGATTCTTCCCTTTCCGGATTTGTTCCGCTTGTTCTTGGTTTACAAACAATCAATATAATACGGGAATCAATAAACAATCACTAATTACCCGGATTACTAACAATTCTAACAACCCTAGATCATACCCATGATCCCACGACCCAAATTAGGGCTTTTCCCACCATAATTCTCGGATCAAAACTCTCCCCCATCGATATTTACCCATTAGATTATGTTCTACGGATCAAAAAATCGATTCGGGGAGTTAAAACCTTACCTTTAGCCTTGAAAATGGTGGAAAGCCGTCAAGAATCGCCTGGGGTTCTTCTCCTTACTCTCAACATCAAAAAGTTTAGAATAAAGACGTTTTGGGGTTTAATTCTGACTTTAGTCGCGTCGGACCCGCCACATCGGTCCTCACTCCGCTACAGCAGCCCTGCCCTGGTGGCAGATATCCTGCCCCGGCTGCTTGCACAAAACCAATGAGCTATTTTAATAATTTCAAGACCCCCGTTTCACAACACACCTTCAACCAACGACACTCGAAAAATACTCGTTAATGCTAAGTTCAATTCTGGGAGTTCTACTCGCCCGAATTCAGTTCCATAAAGTCGTACAGGTTCCTTAACGACTTACATATATACTCATGTGATCAAATTCATAATTAGATCACCCAATTGCTACCAAATTTCCCTAGACGTTAATGACTCCGATTTTGTCCAAATCTAGACTAGGTTGGGAAATCTCAAGATACTACGAAAAAGTTTTTCGGCCCAAATTTTTTTTCTCCATTGGATTTTTTATAACAACTGAACCCGGTCGTTACAATAAGACCCTTTGCCATGCCAATGTACCACCCAAGATGACCAATGTAATTTTTGTTCTTCTTTCAAGAGAAGATTAATTGAAAAAGACTGAATTTCCCATTAGAGAGTCTCATTTAATTTTATTCACTAATTGAATAAAAGCTAAATGGAACATCTAAAAATTAAAAAATAGGTATATTATGTAGAACCCATTTAAATCTAATAATTAAGACCTAAGTTTAAAACGTAAATCAGCTCACTAACACACAATTCAAACATCTAATATATTTTTAAGATGAAACACTATAAAATAAATAAAAGATAAAAACAATTTAAGAAAAAAATCAATCACACTGATTGAAAAATTGTGATAGTGGTGGATTCGGATAGGGGATGAAAGGATGAGGAGATTGATAAAGATTTTTAGGTGAATGGAGGTCACCAAAAAAACTCCCCGTAAAATTATTCGATGAAGTTTTGATCAAAACATATTCATTGAAGAACTCTACACATTTATGTTAGGGGTATATAATGGAGATGACCGAAACTCCATAAATCTAAAAATAAAGTGATGGTTAGTATTCAATTTTTCTTAAATATACGAAATTTTGCTAGGAATAAGAATAATGGTTTATGGATTTGTGTAGAGGAGGGTGAAAGGAAGAATTGGTGAAAATTTAAAGTAATTTTTCTGCGACTGTGGTGGAGGCCAACGGTGGTATTGGAGGTGGCCAGTGGCAATAGTGGTTGGAAATAAAGGGGAGAGAGGAAAATTTTTTAAAATAATAGGACCAAAATCTGATTTTTGAGGTATTTTGTATTATGATAGGGCTAAACGAGAGTCATTGGATCAAAACAATTATGAATGGTGGAGATTAAAATTTGAGTCATAGTTATTGGACTAGATTTAAAATTGGCTGGACTATTAGAATTGGATTCAAATTAGCCCAATTCAATCAAAATTGAGCCCTTTGGGCTAATTCAATTTTTTAACACAGAAAGACAATAAGAAAATAACATTAACAAATAAAAAAATAAAAATGAAAATAGAATTAAATACGTAAAAAATTAGGTGTTCACAAAATCAGGCTTGTAAATTTTACTTTGATGGATTAGTCAATACAAAAGGCACAGGGTTTGGGGCAATTCTCATATCGCCCATAGGGCAGCATTACCCTGTACTAACTCGACTTTGTTTCTTCTCTACAAATAACACAATAGAGTATGAGCATGAATAATGGGCCTAAATATGAAAATAGATTTGGAAGTACAAGAATTGATTGTGTTGGGAGATTGTGATTTGCTTATTCAGCAAGCTCAAGGCGAATGGAAAACTAGAGACCTCAAGCTTCTTCCTACAAACAATGTATGGAAGACCTCAACAAAAGGTTTAGGTTCTTCGAATTTAGATATATCCCCAGGTTTCATAATGAATTGACTGATGCCTTGGCTACATTGTCCTCAATGCTTCCATATCCTGGCAACACTTGCATCACTCCTTTGGAAATTCAAATTCATGACCAACACTACTATTCTAAAAAATTGAAGTACAACCAGATGGTGAGCAATGGTAACTAGACATCAAGCACTTTCCTGCTGACAGAAAAATATCTAGAACATGCTAATGGAAGCTAGAAAATTGTTACGTGTCTGGCTGTATGGTTTCTTTCTTAGTAGGACATTTAATATAAACGAACCACAAATTTATATTTGCATAGATGTGTGGATACTAAAGAAGATGAGAAAATCATGAATGAAGTACATGCTAAGATATGTTGATCACACATGTGTGGATATGTCCTTTATATAAAAGTTACTACGAGTAGGGTATTACTGGCTTACGATGGGATGGGATTGCTTTCTCTTTGTGAACAAAGATCATCGGTGTCAAGGTATTTTATTCATTCACCTCTTTGAGAGTTACACCCTATACCCTCTCCTTGTCCCTTTGCCGCATGGGGAGTGGATGCCATCAGATAAATTGAGACAAAAAATTCAAAAGGACATCGATTCATTTTGGTTGCAATTGGTGGTGGCAAATGGGTGGATTGGGTCAAATTTGGGCGGGTTGAAAATGGGTCAACATAAAATGGGTAATAATTCAACCCGCCCATATTTGATATGGGTAAAAATTGATTGGGTAATAAATGGATTGGGCAAAATACTAGTTTACCCATATTTACCCATATTTTCATGAGTAAATACTACTTTACTTAAGAATTCAATATGGAGAAAATATTTGTCCTTTTATAAATGAAAAATGTTGAAAATGATTCATCTAGCTTTATTGTATCATAAAAATAAAAAATAAAATCCTAAAACTTTTCAATATAAAATAAATTTATGTAATAACAAGATGAAAATATTTTTAATTTTAAAGTAAATGAAAATTTGCATTTTAGGACTAAAACATGCTTAATGCACTTTAAGCAATGTCAATACTAATACATGATTTGCTTATTTTACTCTATTATTTATTATCCAATATAAAAATTAACAAATAAAAATAATATAATTATAATTAACAAAAGAAATGTACATTAAAAATATATATTTTTGGAGGGTTAAAGACATCTCCTTTTCAATTATAGAAAAGAATAATTAGTTTTATAGAATAACATAAAAAGGAAGAGAAGTTACACTATCTTTAGTGATATCATGAATTTTGATGAATAAAAGTTAGAAGCTTAACCCATTTGGCTAATTCATATTTTACCCATATTTTTATGGGTTGAATATGGGTATCAGCCCATATTTTACCCATGTAAAAAATCACTCACCCAACCCATTAAAATATGGGTGGGTTATCAAAATATGGGCTCATTTTGCCGGCACTAGTCACAATTGATTAATTCACCAAATGTGTGGAGGCAGTCACTTTTAAAGTAGTCACTAAGAAGGCGGTCCTGGGTTTTTTCCATTCTAACATTATTTTCCATTTTGGTATCCCAAGAACTATCATCACATACAACACTACAAATCTGAATACCAATTCAAAATTTTGCATCACAATTCTACTCCATACCGATCAAAAGCCAATGGAGTTGTGGAAGATGCCAAAAAAAACATCGAAAAGATCCTCATAAAGATAATTCAAGGCACCACAAATTGGCATGAAAAGTTACCTTTCACACTTTTGGGATATCGTACGGCGACACACAGTTTGATTGGTGCAACCCCTTACTTGCTGGTGTATGAAACCAAGGTGGTAACACCAACAGAAGTTGAAATTCAATCTCTCCGAATTATTGTGCAAGTCAAATTTGAGGATACTGAATGGGTAAAAACTCGATTAGATGAGCTGACATTAATAGATGAAAAAAGATTGGCGGAAGTTTATTTTGGCTAGCTTTATCAACAAAGTATGACTCGTGTATACAACAAAAGGGTCCACATAAGACATTTTGAAGTAGTAAAACTTGTCTTTAAATGCATTCTTCCATACCATAAAGAAGCCAAGGGAAAGTTTTCTCCAAATTGTCAAGGTCCATATCTTATCAAGGAAGTGTTGTACAAAGGAACATTCCACATTACTGATGGTGGAGGGAAAAATCACAAGCATTCTTGTTAATACAAACGCAGTCAAAAGATACTACATCTAATGAGTTTTAAGATACAGTGGCAAACGACGATTGGCATTTTATGGTTGGGAAGATGAAGGCCCCTCGTTCCAAAGAAATAAATAAAAATCAATCAATCAAAAAAATATCTTCTATTTAAAAGTTTGTACTACATGCATCATGATTCTGAAAGGATACACAGGCAACCCTTTTGGGTTCAGTCATACCATCGAAAAAATTAATATTCTATTATTCATAAGATCTGGGGTAGTTTTTTTACTTGGTTACAATAGTTCAAAAATTGAAGTTCAGTTTATGGTTCTGTTCGGCAACTTACTTTCTGATTAACTCTTTAAGAATACCATATTCAATATGTTTTGTGTAGAGAATTGATCATCAAGAGAAAAAGAGACTTATAAGTGAAAACCTTGTTGGCACCATAAGACAAAAAGAGAGAAAAAAAGAGAGTCTTATCGGTGAAAACCTTCATAGGCACCATGGTGCGACAAGACAGAGGATTTTATCGGTGAAAAATCTCACGAGCATCTTAAGATAATGAGAGAGAACAACATGATAATGGTTAATTGGAGGGAACCTGGAAAGAGCACCGCTTGTCAACCCCTCTACATGAAGTGTTGCTAGGATACATATATCAATTTCAGATTCATAATGGTTCAGACTTTGAGAACTAGACAATTCAAACAGATCAAGAGTCAAACATAAAGTGCATGTCATGGTTCATTCAAAGTCGACATATGCCTCTAGATAAGTTCTCTTTGTCTTTTTCCTCAAAAGTAATACCCTTTGTTAAGTATAAGTCTGTCTTAAATCAATATTTTAATATTCTCGAACCTAACAATTTTTAGTCAGCTTCGACATAATCTTGTTTCAAAGAAAAGCAAAAAGGTTGCAAAGCTCACGAGGGTTTCCCCAAAAGGGAAAGTTGAGTACTTGAGTCGATATGGCATTGGTCAAGGACTAAAGATACCTAAGATCTTTTCCCAAAAAATATTTGTGTGAAGGAATACGATAAAGCCTCTTAAGTCATGAGAAAATTTTCAAAAGGGAAATTCGTTCTTTAGGAAATCAATTGCACCATGGCATTTAGTAATACCAAGAACATTAAGGTCTCTGATTAACAAAGAGGAAGCTTTAGAAAAGTGATTTAGCCAAGGATATGAGTTAGAATTTGACAAATTGGTCGAAAGTATGGTCAAGTTATCAGAAAATCAAGGCCGCAAACCAACTATCACTTTTAAACTAACAATTTGCTCTTTATTTTGCTCAACAACGGGATAAAAGAAAATCCAGTACTACAAGCCAGAAAGGTGAAACATCACAAAAGAAGTTCTGAATAGTCTTCACATTTTTTGGTGTTTCATCACATGCTATTTGTATTTTTTGCGTCTCAATTCAAAAACTTCGAGTAATACGTCCGGTCTCATTCCCTCATTAGGAAAAGATATCCTAGGGTGAAAAATTATGTGCAATACACACCAGTCTTTTATTCATGTGAAATACGCACTAGTCGTTCATTCATGTGCAATATACACCAGTCCTTTATTCCTTAATACACATCATATGCTTATCTTGGGAAATACAAACCAGTCTTTCATTCATTTGCAATACACACCATATTCATACTTTGGGTAATTCACCCTAATCTTATGTATATTGACAAGGACAATACTTCCCATTTGAAACTCTTAGGGAAATATGCCTCATTCTCCCTTTTCTTCCTATGGTTACATGTCCTAGTTTGAGATTCTCATATCTTTTCTTTTCCTAGAAAAAAGCACAACCTGTTCAGAGCGTTCATTTTGTAACATTAAATTTTTAGTTTCTATCGCCAACTCAAGTCAAACACATGCACTTGAGAATAATCCTCAATATTCCAATTGAGCATCAAGATCAATCTTAAGAATGACGCACAAAGCAAGTCAAAGATCAACACACTGCCCTAAGAAGACACAATAAGTAGGGATCTTGTAACTCCTTGAATATGGTGTAGCATAGTTCTCTAGGTATTTTTTTTATATTGTAATTATAGACAGTAGATGATGACAAAGAACAACAAGCAACTTTTTTACCACTATATTTGATAGTTTCGGCTATCGAATTTTCACAAACTACACTGACCTAGTTTCCTTCTAGTCAAGGATATGTAGGCAACCTCGAAAGCAAGGTTCTGTCATATTTTTTTTTATTTACTTTCAATGGAGTTTGAATTAATAAAAAAATAGCCATGTCGTTCAATTTCTTTGGTTGAAAAGAAGCTCTTCATTATTTCAAGCAAAAAGGGACATGTTGTGAACAACTAGTTTTTGTCGTATTTAAATTACCCCTAGAATATAGATAATAAGGCCATTTCTCGTATTTAATTGTTTTTTGAATTTTTTTTATTGTCTTTTATGTTAAAAATTGAATTGGCCCAAAGGACTAATCAATATTTATTGAATTGGGCTAATTTGAATCCAATTCTAGCAGCCCAATCAATTTCAAACCCGGTGCAATAACTATGGCTCAGATTTAATCTCTACCATTCATAATTTATTGATCCAATGGCTCTCATTTGATCCTATCACAAATACAAAGACTTAAAAAATCAGATTTTTGGCCCTAATATTTTTCTTAATCTTTCCTATCCCCCTTGTATTTCCAACCACCACCGCCATCGCCAACTGCCACCACCATTGCCGCCCGCCGCCCGCCTCCAGCAAATTACTCTAAAATTTTAACACTTCTTCCTTCCACCCTCCTCTACATAAATCTAGAAACCATTTACTCTTTGTTCTAGCATAACTTCATAGATCTAAGAAAATTGAACACAAATCTTCACTTACTTTTTTTTATTTATGGAGTTTCGGTCATCTCTATCCTATAACCCTTACATAAATGTGTAGAGCTCTCCATGAGCTATCTCTGGATATAAGTTTCATGTCAATACTCTGTCAAAAATGTTTCTGGTGAGTTTTTTTCAGCGACCTCGATTCACCATAAAATCAATATTAATCTTTTCACCCTCTCACCCTCTATCCAACTATGCCATAATCACAACGTTTTCAACAATATAAGTCATTTTATTGTAGGAATATGTCATTTCTTGTTAGTATTTTTTAAAGATTTAGTTTGCTAGTTTTGTTTGAATTTATTTTTTATTTTTATCTTTTATTTATTTTATAGATTAGATGTTTGAATTTTACGTTTGTGGGCCAATTTACTTTTTAATTTTGGGTCTTAATGATTAGAATAAAATGAGGTCTACCTAATGGACATTAAAATTTTCAGATGGTCCATTTAGCTGTTATTCAATTAATGAATAAATGAAAATGGGACCCTCTACGGGGTAATGTTGTCTATTTCGATTAATATTCTCTTGGAAGAAGAAGAAAAAAAGAAAAAAAATTGTTGGTCATCTTTGGTGGCACATTGGGATGACAAAGGGCCTTGTGCTTGCAATGACTCTTAAATTTTCATGAAAGAGGGGGTGCTTCATCTTCTCCACCTATTTAACACACCCTTCTTTCATTTGAAAAAAAGAGCAGAAAAGAAGAGAGTGCATGAAAGAGGGGGTGCTTCATCTTCTCCACCTATTTAACACCCCCTTCATCTTCCTCAACTCTCTCTCAAGTTCAAAGAAGAAGAATTTTGGGTTTTCAAATCAAGTCTTCTTTTTCATTATTTCTTTTGGGCTTTGATCCTCAAAGTATGTAGGGTCTCATCAATGAGTTCCATTCACCCGTTGAGCCCCAAAGGTTTCGCAATTCTCCAAGTTCAGTTTCATCAATATGATTAGGTTTTCATTCAATTCCTCATGGATTCTAATTGTTTTGATTCAAGAGTTTGATTTTGATCTTATTATGATGGTTTTGATTCAATTACATCCTTTCCAATTGATATCACATGAACCCATACATTGATCATGATTTTTTACTATGAACTTTCAAAGACATGAATTTATGAAGAAACTATGATATAGTATTAATTGAACTTAATTGTAAGATAATTATAAGATACCCATTATAGAAGAGAAGTAAATTTAAGGCAGGTCACTACAAAAAAAAGGATTTGGGTAAACCAATACAGAGAGATGTAATGAATATTAAAATATGTAGGGACTCACATAACAATTATTAATAATATATTAACCCTAAGTTAGTAATACAAATAGAGGGCAACCATTTGTAAAATAATTAAGCAAGAATCAAGCAATCTTCACAAAAGTCTCATATTCTACTCCTACTCGTGCCTTCCTCTAGGGCCCATTCAACTTTCTATTTTTATCAACGCTCAATGTACCTCATAGTTGATTACCATGTACTAATGAGGATTGAGGCGTCTGAGAAAAAATGTGGTTGCTTGTGCTCGTAATTGTAGGAGTTGGAGAGAAATAACGAAAGAAATTATCAAAGCACCTAAAATTTACGGAAAATTGGCATTCCCATCTCCTTGAAGAAGGTTCGACTCTTGATTTTTATGCCTTTGTATTCTTGTTGTTTTTCTATGTGTTAGTTTGACTGAAAGTAGTTATCTGCATTGGGGATGAACCATATAGTTGATGTTTATATCTTCTACAATTATTTGTCGATAACTACCTTCGGTCAAACTAACACATAGCAAAACAACAAGAATGCAAAGACATAATAATCAAGAGTTGAACCTGCTTCAAGGAAATTGGAGCATCAATTTTCCACAAATTTCAGGTGCTTTGACAATTTCTTTCATTATTTTGCTCCAACTCCTACAAACACCAGCACAAGCAACCACATATTTTCTCAGACGCCAATTTGAGTCAGACGCCTCAATCCTCATTAGTACATGGTAAACAACTATGAGGTACATTGAATGTTGATAAGCTCCTAGTGGAAGACGGTAGTAGGAGTAGAATATGAGGCTTCTGTGAATATTGCTTGATTCTTGCATAATTATTTTACAAATGGTTGCCCTCTATTTATAGTACTAATTTAGGGTTAATATTTTATTAATAATTGTTATGTGAGTTCCTACATATTTTAATATTCATTACATTTCTTTGTGTTGGCTACCCCATATATTTTTTTTTTGTAGTGAACTGCCTTAAATTTACTTCTCTTCTATAATGGGTAATTTATAATTATCTTACAATTAAGTTAAATTATTACTATATCATAGTTTCTTCTTGAATTCATTTCTTTGAAATTTCATAGTCAAAAATCATGATCAATGTATGGGTTCATGTGATATCAATTGGAAAGCATGTAATGGAATCAAAACTATCATAATAAGATCAAAATCAAACAATTGAATCAACACAATTAGAACCCATGGGGAATTGAATGAAAACCTAATCAAATTGATGAAACTGAACTTGGAGAATTGTGAAACCTTTGGGGCTCAATGTGTTAATGGAACTCATTGATGAAACCCTACATACTTTGTGGATCAAAGCCCAAAATAAATGATGAAAAAGAAAACTTGATTTGGAAACCCAAGCTTTTTCTTCCTTTAACTAGAGAGAGAGTTGAGGAAGATGAATGTGGATGTGAATTAGGAATTTGAGTGAATGAGAGAGTTGGGGTAGTTTTATGGGTAGAAGGATAGTTATAGGACTTAGAAATAGGGGTAAAATGACATAGTATAGGCATTTAATGCATAGCTAAGCACCCAAATACCCTTAAAAATAACTACCAGAGGGTTCCTACTCTGTGGACCTATGATCTATGGAACTTCCTACGGTCTGTATTGGTTAACCATAGAATCAACTTCAGAAATCCAAAATTCACGTCACTTTCCACGAGACCTTACTACGGTCTATAGATGTCACGTCCCAAAATAGTGGGTGTAACTGTCACTCGATAACCTATTCGATCAAGTTACCCACTAAAACATACTAGTTAACCAAACCGTGAGACAAAAAGATTGGGCAGCACAACCTCTGAAAAGTGAAGCCTGGACCCTGAAGGTCATGACTTAAATGAGAATAAACCATACAAATAATGGTAGACAAGCCAAAAAAATAAAAATGTACTAACTAGCCGACGAGGCCACAACCGAAGACATACCTACTTACATACACACACACATATATAAATATATATATATATATATATATATATATATATATGCATGCCAAGTCTATGGGCCAGAGATTGAAATTTAGAAAAGAAAACCCAGAATATTGTGTCCACAATAGCCTCTATGAGTGATATAAGCATTGTCAGGACAAGGCCCTGACTATACCCAAATTGTACAGCAAAAGTAAACACCCTCTGATAGCCCCAGGATAAGATGAAGCTGACCAACTCATAGCTGAACCCGAATCCTAGCGGGTGGGTCATTCAGAATCCTTGCCTAAACCCGATCGCACGAAACAAAAAGTAGTGTCCCCAGGCAATGGAACGTCAATACGAATAAAAATGTACTGGTATGTAAAGTGGAAAGTAGAATCATAAATAGTTACTGTAAAAGTGTAATACAGATACCACCTAAAACTAAAACTCAAATAATCTCCATGGATGACATTTGTCCTCCTACTATTTAAATATGCATGGTATGCTCGTATAATCGTATGTCGTGAATACATATATATATAGCTACAAATGCATGACATACCCAACCAAATGCTAGCAATGGTAGTGCTTCCTAATAGCTAACCGACATCATATTCGCCAACCTGTGGCCATTGGTGTCTCATACGTATAAATATAGGCAATAGACCCTATACCTCCCGATTATAGCTCGGGAGTAGAATGCATAACATGTCATGTCATGGATTTATTATAATGCATATATGTAACCATTGTCATGTTGCCAATCTTGGCCTGTTTGTAGTCTTTTTCTCATAACCCCATAATCACTTTCGTATGACATGTAACCATCTCATGAAACCTCATATGTTCCTCCAAATAAGCTTGAAAACTTAACTAGAATTTTAGAAAGATAACCTAACCTTGCAGATATTCATAACAATTTTAAGGTGATTTACTTAGTTCCTAGATAATTTATAAAATAAGTATTTCAAAAATCAAGTGTTCTAGTAGTTTAAACATTTAAGTTATATTCGAGAGTTTTGAAGATCGTGAGTTACTTTAAAGATTTTTGAAAATAACTTTAGTGGGGAAAGAGGGTTGGTTACAAATACTAAGGGTCTCCCATGATATTTTAAGTCACATCACCCAAAGAAAAATAAGAACTCATACATGCAGACATACAATCAAGGAAACCGATAAAATGACATGTAGGTGTCAAATACTCTATTTATCCGAACCAGTGGAATATCAAAATAATAGAATCATGAGAATAATTTAGCTGAGATCCCAATGCCTTTCACGGAAGGTCTTTGTAGCAAGAGAATAGCAAAATATAACATTTGGCGTTTTAGGAATTTCCTAGGAGTGTTGCTAAAATGAAGGACAAAGCTTAGCCTTAACATACCTTTCCAATAAACATTCGAATGCCCGTAGTTTCTTCACGAAATTTGTTCCTTACGTCATAATCTTCGCAAACACTATATATACACAGCTGGTCCACACCTATAAATAATTCATAATAGAGCTTAAATCGGCAGATTTTTCATATAGCCCCAACTTGACGAAACATCTGTAGAACTTCATAATAGCAATCATAAAAGAGTCCCTTGATGTTATCTGAGCAAACCAAGTGTAAACCTTGAAGAAACAGCAATAATTACTAATTTATATCTTCAAAAACTAGCTCCAAACACAGCTAATAGAAGGGGAAATCAATTGCCACGTGTACAGATCACATTTCTAGGAACGAGGTCAACGTTTAATGGTAGAAATAGCCAAAAACTAACCTTCATCATGCGAGAACTCCATTAGAACCCTTTCTTCAGCTTTATTTCTGGTTAGGGAGTGAAAATAAATGTTTTGATGGCTTAAAACCTCGAGTAAGCCGACATATCATATTTTTGACCTGACCTGGATCGCGACCCGAATTCTGCCCAGGCAGTATGCAGTAAAACCCTCATAAAATTTTAATCCAATGTCGGTTGGATACGGGGTTTTGTGAGTTGCAAACTAGACTCGTACGCCTTCGATTTGGTAGGTCATGGGCCTTCTAAGTCTTTATATATTGGGAGAAAGCATCCAAGACATTTGACTCAAAATAAGAAAATATTATTAGAGAAACTTTGATAACTTTTGCCGACCTTAGTTTCGCTAATTTTCTTGAATTCAAAACTTAACATACGACCCTTGTGCTATTATAATACCTCATAACACACTATTCTTAGCATGTTAGACACTCATAGGCTTATCCCCAAGGTATGAGATAATTTAAAACTTTCAAACGGGCAAATTTCTACCCGAGCCATTTCTTTAATCCTAAACTTTGTTTGAGGGGTTCCTTTGACCAAAAAATTTAGTTTAGTTCCTTGAATTGCCACCCATTTGAAATCTTAATCTCTAATGTACGATACAAAGTCATATACACCTCATATAACCATGCCATACAACGCCACATATAATCCTACAATCGAACTCATCCATAAAAATCCAAGTTTATGTTTAAAATTTCACTAAGATTAGAACCTTCCTATGGAACCCACCTACGACTCGTCAACCTTCCTACGGTTCGTCCGGTTCATTCGTAGGTCAAACTTCAGAAACTTGAAATTCAAAAGACTCATCTCCTAATCTACGACTCCCTTCCTACGGCCGGTAGAACTTCCTACGGTTCGTAGGTTTGACTCATAGAACCTGCTTCAGAGCCAAAAATCTATAGTTTCCTTTTCCATTTGACTTCCAACTTCCGGGGTGTTACAGTCATATTGTGGTATGTATGATAAACATTATAGAAGAGATTTATTAGATGTGCAACTAATATTTATTTCATTATTATTATATTATATATTATATATTATATATTACTAAAAGTGGGAACAAAAAAAAGTTAAAAGTTAAAATACCTAAATAACCCTATAAAGTTGAGTTACTAGAATAATACCATTAAAACAAGAAATAAATTATTTTTTAATAAAATCTAAAATCTAAATTATTCATTTATAACAATGTACAAATTGTTTCATGATAAATATTGGTAATAATCACTATAATAAATTAATAATACAGTTACATCTCTTCTACTGCTCTCCATTTTCATATTACTTTTTGGTGCAACTTTCTTACTCTCTTTTTTTGGCATAATTTCTCATTGACTTATTGGTTTTAGATTGGTTGTTTGTTTTTTTTGCAGGTTTAAACACTTATATTATTTGTACTATTTTTTTGTTCTTTATTTATTTATTTATTTATTATTTTTCTCCTTTATTTGCATTAAATATTCATTTTCATACCTCATATCTAATTATTTATTTAATTACTATTCTTAATATTTATAACTCTGATGTTTTTCATATACATAACCTCTAACTATTTTATTTAAAACTTTAAGATATCTTTTGATATTCCTCCATTTTTATCTATATAATTCATCTTTTTTGTTTCATGAGACCTTTATCCAAGGTCATCCTTTTCGTTAAATAGTTATAGTAGTGAAGCGCTTCTCACTATTGTATGTATTATTTGATTCATACTTTAGTTTGAATTCATGAAGAAGACTCAGCGATCTTGATTGGTTGTTGGATTAATATCAACAACAACTCAAAAAGTTATGTACTAATTCTATATATTTCTTTTTTTTCATCTATATTGTTATTATTAAATTCATTAAAATGATATTTATGTTGTCTCTGTTTACTTATGTTTCTGTATATTAAACTTATTTAATACACGTTTCTATGTAAAAAAAAGATTGTTGTAAGTTTTCTATTTAGACTTAAATTAGTCATTTTTGAATACATTGGAAGTTTGCTAAAAAATACTAATGTCACGTCCCGAGCCTACACCCCGGGAGGGACTGGTACTCGAGAAACATTGTTGGCCCCAAGCAAACCCTTGGCCTAACTTACTTACTTAGCGGAAGACTTTTACTCAACAAAGATAACTCTATGTAATAAACTAGAATGTTATAAAGGAGCATTCAACTAGCCAATAAGGCAAACTCAAGTCTCAAAAAATAAGCCAATAACAAGGTAAAGACAAATGAACTAATTGATTTTCTATCTATGAATCCTCTAAAATTGGGAGGGATGTCGGGACAAGACCCCCGATCATCCTAACAACTGAAAACTACTAAAGAAATGTAAACAGGGATCCTCCAGAAGCAAGGAGGCTCACCAACAACTCTAGAGCTCAACTAGAATCAATGATGCACTGGATGTTATCTGCATCATGAAAAGATGTAGGCCAAATGGCATCAGTACATTAAATGTAAGAGAATGCGAGGGGAATACTAAAACAAGACATAATCTTAAATGGAACTGAAAGAACAAACCTGGTTTCAACTGAACTGAACTCATTTCAATATAAAGCAATAATGTAAACGCATTATAAAGAAAAGCTTTCAAAACATGGGTATCAACTCTGTGTATTTAGAAATACAATAGCAACTCTGAATGTATGCAAAGATACAACATGAACTCTGAAATGTATATAAAAATACAAAATACTGCTATAGGAGTTTCTCTAACCAACAACCATCACTTAAAACTATTATGATGATACAGCCTTTTGCCTCACATTGCCAAGGCCGCCATATACCTTGACGAGGGTATAGAATCTGACTACTAAGTGGATCCACTAGTCTATGCTAAAAAGAACTAAGGAATCATCTAAAAAGTATGACCCTTTTCTACCCATGGTGGCTACATGGTTTATGGGGGCTCGGAGTTGTCTAAACTCTCCCCCATATCGGTGCTTAATACAACTCCCAAAATATAATGCTAGCTCTTATGTTTAAAAACATACTTCTTTCTATGGTTTGATATAATTGCTCAAAACTTAGTTGAAAGGCTCCTCTTGGAAATCAAAGTTTCCTCTCTTGCTTAATTGTAAAAGCATTTACTCTTTAATGAAAACTAGCTCAAAAGCTCTTTGGGAAATCAAAGTTTCCTTTTGTAACATCCGACAATTTAAAATGAATATGAAGAAGCTTGAAATTGGAAGTAGTCATTTTTGGAAAAAAATTCAAAATCTGGAAATTCGGCCAAGTGTGGAAATCAGTGAGTTTTTGGCCAAATTTGAGCAGTCATAACTCCTAGCTCAGAATGATCCAGGAGTAGTTCTAGTTATGTTTGGAAATCCCTTGGAACGATCTTTCCAACGCCACCGAGTTTGCTCAATTCCGAGTTCGTATGAGCGAGTTATGCTCGTTGAAAGTTGGGCAGTTGGCAGGGAATCCGTCCGGAAAATTTAAGGGCATTTTGGT